>RCUC01151584.1:0-90858 GCA_003697995.1 Taxidea taxus jeffersonii | reverse complement strand
AAAATCTACAAAGAGCTTAGCAAACTCAACACCCAAAGAACAAATAATCCAATCAAGAAATGGGCAGAGGACATGAACAGACATTTCTGCAAAGAAGACATCCAGATGGCCAACAGACACCTGAAAAAGTGCTCCACATCACTGGGCATCAGGGAAATACAAATCAAAACCACAATGAGATACCACCTCACACCAGTCAGAATGGCTAAAATGAACAAGTCAGGAAATGACAGATGCTGGCGAGGATGTGGAGAAAGGGGAACCCTCCTACACTGTTGGTGGGAATGCAAGCTGGTGCAACCACTCTGGAAAACAGCATGGAGGTTCCTCAAAAAATTGAAAATAGAGCTACCTTATGACCCAGCAATTGCACTACTGGGTATTTACCCTAAAGATACAAACGTAGTGATCCGAAGGGGCACGTGTACCCGAATGTTTATAGCAGCAATGTCCGCAATAGCCAAGTTATGTAAAGAACCTAGATGTCCATCAACAGATGAATGGATAAAGAAGGAGTGGTATATATATACAATGGAATGCTATGCAGCCATCAAAAGAAATGAAATCTTACCATTTGCGACGACATGGATGGAACTAGAGCGTATTATGCTTAGTGAAATAAGTCAACTAGAGAAAGACAACTATCACATGATCTCCCTGATATGAGGAAGTGGAGATGCAACGGGGGTGGGGGTTAAGGGGGTAGGAAAAGAAAAAATGAAACAAGATGGGATTGGGAGGGAGACTAACCAAAAGAGACTCTTAATGTCATAAAACAAACTGAGGGGGGTGGCGGGGGAGAGGGGTTGGGAGAGGGTGGTGGGGTTACATTATATGTTTAAATTAAAAAAGTTTAAATTAAAAAAAATTTAAAAAAAAGAAATCATACAATAAAAAAAAATATATATATATATATGCCTTAACAAGAGTCTAGATGAGTTATAGGTTTCTCTTATCCCTCTAATATTTCAAAATGGAAACCTGCACCATAGCCAGCATTCTTTTTGGCTGACAATACAGTTTGCCTCTAGTGCTCACCGCCCCCTCCATGAAGTTCTACCACGTTGCACTATCTAATCCTTATTTCATAGCAGTACTATAGCAGTACCATAATCCTGAAAACAAAGGTTTTTGTGTCCAAAGAATTGAGAGGGCATAATAATTTAACCATCTTGGATAGATTTGCTCTAAAGCATGATTACTTAAGTGAGTATTAGTCTTATAAATGTCACTGTGTATTTACTTATAACTTTAGATACTTTCGTTTTCACCTGATCTGGAAATCAAGAGACCTATGTCACAGCTCTGGATTTCTACTTTGGGAACCTGAACAAATCTGGGTCTTATCAATTAGGGGGCAAAAAAGGTGTGGGGCAGTCAGGTAACTTTAATTCCCTTCCCAACATAAAATATTCATCAAGTTACTTGAGCAACTCGCTTAACATGACTACACTTCCATTTCCTTATCTTCAAAATACCAACTGGCCTACCAAGAAGGATTAGTGTACAGTTTAAAAAGATTATATATGTAAAGGATACTTGGAACAGTATCTTTTTAGTGGCAAAAGCTCAGTAAATGTTTGCTATAACCATTATCATCATCATCACTATTTTTATTAGTATCAGTAAAAGTTTTAATAACCCCAGAACCTAGTTTTATGAAAGTCATTAGAAACATTAACTTATTGCATCTTTCAGCAAATTCATCTAACTCCTTTAAACTTTCTGTGTTTTTATGCAGATCAATGATACACATCCAAGGAATAAGATATTTAAGATAGCAATTATAATTAAACTGCCTCAATTTCTCTGTGGAAAAATATGCAAGACAAAAATACACAAATGCAATGAGTGTGAAATTATAGTATGTTTGTAAGAGAGGAAAGTACCTAAAGTTATAAGTAAATACACAGTGAAATTTATAAGACTAATATTCACTTAAGTAATTGGTTTTGTGTTCCTTAACCACTTGTTCTACTTCTTTTTTTTTTTAAGATTTTATTTATTTATGTGAGAGAGAGCACAAGCAGGAGAGGGGAAAGGGAGAGGCAGACTCCAAGCTGAGCATGGAGCCCAATGTGGGGCTTGATCTCACCCCTGACCCTGAGATCATAACCTGAGCTGAAATCAAGGTCTGTCACTCCACTAACTGAGCCACCCAAGCACTCCTACTTAATCCACTTCTATTACTAGAACCCTTCTTGTGTTACTTCTTATATAAGAACAAACTCCTTTCCCAAATTCACAAATAATCTTTCCTCTCTTCTCTCAAATAATATTAGATAAAAAGGAGATACTCTTTCTTTTAAGATTTATTTATTAAGAGAGAGTGAGTGCACAAGGGCAGGGACAGGCAGACGGCAAGGGAGAAGAAGATTCTAAGCAGTCTCCCCACTGAGCACAGAGACCAAGGCAGGGCTCAATGTAACAACCCTGAGAGCATGATCTGGGCTGAAACCAAGAATCTGATGCACCCCAGGATGATATTCTTAAAAGAAAACCCAATCTGACCAAGGGCAGGAGTCAGAATCCTTCAATAAGTTTACCAAAGGACTATAACCCATCTCCACATTTTACAGTGTAGGCTGATTATAACATGTATCAATAATTGTGTCCTTTAGGCTCATTTAGTTGTGTGACAGAGGCATTTACTATACACTCAATCCATGTGCTCCCCCACATTTCAGAATGCTCCTACGGTCTGGCCCAGTGCCATATGACTAGTTCTGGCCAACAGACTATGCACAGAAATAATATATATTCGTTCCAGACCAAGCATTTAAAAGCCAAATTATAGGGGCACCTGGGTGACTCAGTAGGTTAAAGCCTCTGCCTTCGGCTCAGGTCGTGATCTCGGGGTCCTGGGATCGAGCCCGGCATCAGGCCTCTCTGCTCAGCGGAGAGCCTGCTTCCCTTCCTCTCTCTGCCTGCCTCTCTGCCTACTTGTGATCTCTCTCTCTGTCAGATGGATGAATAAAATCTTTAAAAAAAAAAAAAGCCAATTTATAAACCTTTTGCTATCCCTTTATCTGCTGTGGCAACAGTGGAATCCTCTTATTGAAATGGCAACACCACCAGGTTAAAACAGCCTAGATGTCTAAGTCCATTCTTAGAAGGTAGCCCTCCCATATAACTGCGGATTTAATGTGAGAGAGAAATTAACTTGCATATGTTAAGTCACAAAAATTTCAATTTTGTTTTCTTAACAGAGCATAATCACTTTGCAGTGCTGTAAGTTGCCCATCTCCATAAGCTAGTTGGCAACTGTCATACAACTTATGTTCATAGGTACAGAGATGTCATGAACAAGTAGTGTTCTTTGAATAAAATATTTTGTCACATTAAGATTATGGTAGCAGATTGCTAAGGAACAAGAGAGAAAGAAATTGGCAATTTCAGAAAGAAAAGATATGTCCCAAGATAATGACCACTCACTTCACATAAATCCTGTTTCCCTGTATAAACTCATGTAAAATATAAATATAAAGGGGTGCCTGGGTGGCTTAGTCAGTTGAGCGCCTAACTCTTGCTGTTGGCTCAGGTCATGATCTCAGGGTTGTGGGACCAAGCCCGGTGTTGGGCTCCATGCTCAGTGGAGAGTCTGCTTCGGATTTTCTCTCTCCCTCTCCCTCTGCCTCTCCCCCTGCTCTTGCTCATGCTCTCTCTTTAAAATAAATAAATAAATCTTAAAAACTGTGTGTGTGTGTGTGTGTGTGTGTACACACACATATATGTATAGTACCTGGATGCTGGGTGGCTCAGTCAGGTTAGCTTCGGGCTCTTAGGGTCAGCTCTGGTCATGATCTTATGGATCATGGAATAGAGCCCCATGCCAGACAACATGTTCACTGGAGAGTCTGCTTGAAGATTTTCTCCCTCTGCCCCTTACCCAACTCATGCTTGCACTCTCTCTCTTTTTCTCTCTCTCTAAAATGAATGGATAGGGGCAGCTGGGTGGCTCAGTCAGTTAAACATGTGCCCTCAGCTCAGGTCATGATCCCAGGGTCCAGGGATTGAGCCCCACATCGGGCTCCCTGACCAGCGGAAAGCCTGCTTCTCCCTCTCCCACTCCCCCTGCTGGTGTTCCCTTTCTCATGGTCTCTCTCTCTGTGTCAAATAAATAAAATCTTTAAAAAAATAATAAAATAGAAAAATAAAATTAATGGATAAATCTTTGAGAAAAAATATATAAATATAAAACATATCTCAGATTTATAATGAAGATATCCATTTCTTCTAAATATCAATCTTTCCTCTTGGAACACTGAAAAAAATAAGATTTAAAAAAATTTAAAAATAAATATCAATCTTTCCTCTTAGATCTTCAGATAGAAATTTAAAGATTTCAGAATTTACTTCAAGAAATGCCTTTTCCCATACATCCGTCTTCCACATATATGTATGAATTGGAAATCAGTAGCATAAATGTGATTCAGAGGTAATCTGGGGGAAAAAATGGAAGAAAATAAATTAGTAGATTACATAACTATGCGTTTTTCTAATTTATTGTTTTTTCCTACCAAACTGTAAAAGGGTTTGTAGATGTTTTAATGTTTCCTACAGAGAACTTGAACACCAAAATTAAAAGCAAGTGTTGGGGTCAGCAATCAATTATTCTACCCTAAAATAGCTGTTTAACAATTATCCTTTATAACAGCTCCCTGTTAAAAGTCCTAATGATGAATTGCTTCATAATGTATTAAATGTGCAAGAACAAGTAAAGCTTTCCTTTAGATTTCCAAATGAATTTCTGTTGTGATCTTTGTTAAATTCCATTTTGACTCAGATCAAGATTTTCCAAATAGAATCACATGTTTCTTTAGTTTGAAAATTGATTTTGGAAAGGAAGAAAACAGAGAGAGAGGATAAAATCCCAAACACATATCATTATCATTTACTAAGAGGCTTTATATTATGATGAAAGTGGTGCTCTATAAATTTGCAAATAAGTTGTAGATCAAGCAAATGGCAAAGATTATGTTTTCTCCCAATTTTGGCCATTCTACATGATGATTTTAATATGTTTTAATAATAGGATGTTATGAACATCTTGAGAATTGCAATTTCAAGTCTTTATGGAAAAGGTATTTCTTCCATGACTTAAAAAAAAGAAAATTTTGAAGACCATGTTTCTACCAGTCCATTTTCAAAAATATATAACATCAAAAGATTTTTGGCTCCAACAGACATCTAGTTTTCTGCCAAGATCAATTCTACAATCTGTAAGTGACAATTTTCTCCTTATATAAAAAAAGCAGTACAAAATCATAATTTATCTAATTAACATCCTTACCCAGTTTGGCTCTCAGTATTGCTGCTATTAACTAGTACTCCGCTACCAGTCAGTCACCAACTCCCACCAACCCTACAGGTTGTAGTGATGCCAAGCCAGGTCCCAATTCTACTGCTCTTTTCAGGACCCTGCTGCAGTGTGTCTGCCCACCCCCCCACCCTCTCCCCTCCCTGCTACCACCACTTCTATTCTATTCTTGCCTTAACCACTAGAGTCACAATTTCTCAAATCTCCTAAAGAGAAGCTACTTCTTCTTAAGTAGAAGCATTATTTCAATACATTAAGAGATATTACAACCTTCTTATTTGGCACCAACAATAATAGCACTAGCCTTTCAGAATTGTTTGTCCCATGGATAATGAGGTTTCATCATACTCATAGGTATTGGACAAGGAATAATTTGTGTGCCACTAATTTGTCAAGTGCTCCACTTTTCTCAACACCAATGTCTAGAAGCAATCCCATGTTGTCCAAGAGCTCTCTTGTTAAATGATGAAAGAACAAGCCTTCATATGAATTTGCTGCTTTCATGTTCAAGCAATTAGGTCCAACCCAAACTTCCTTCAAAAAAACTCCATGCAATCAGTTTACCTGCCATAGTTATAAACAAGACTACAATGCCTTCATTATCTATTTAGCAAAATTTCAAATATAAGATATTTATAAATTATCTCAAATTTGGCCTATTTGCCAATGTTATTGCAATTTTCCAAATCTAGAAGATATTTGTAGCTATTTTGGGCATGCTACTGTGTACCCTGTGGTTTTTATGAGGATTGTATGAGATACTGCATTTAAAGACATGTGCTAGGGGCGCCTGGGTGGCTCAGTGGGTTAAAGCCTCTGCCTTCAGCTCAGGTCATGATCTCGGGGTCCTGGGATCGAGCCCCGCATCGGGCTCTCTGCTGAGCAGGGAGTCTGCTTCCTCCTCTCTCTGTCTGCCTCTCTGCCTACTTGTGATCTCTGTCAAATAAATAAATAAAATCTTTAAAAAAAAAAAAAAAGAAGGTTATCTTTAAAAAAAAAAAGACGTGCTAAACATGTAATAAACACTAAACATTAGTTCTCATTAATTATTACTAGTTATTATTATCCAAATTCTTTCTCCCACATGTAGTAGGATTCCATATGTTATAAATTTATACCTAAATAAATATCTAGCTCCCCCAAATTTTATATCTCAATTCTTTTTTTTTTTAATTTTTATGTATTTGTCAGAGAGAGAGTGTGTACATTCAGAGGGAGGGGCAGAGAGGGAGAAGCAGGCTTCTGCTGAGCAAGCATCCTGAAGCAGAACTCGATCCCAGAACCCTGAGATCATGACCTGAGCTGAAGACAAATGCTTAATCATGAGCCATCCAGGGGTCCCCACCTCACATCTTCTTTATCCATTCATCTATCAATGGATATTTGGGTTGCTTCCATAACTTGGCTATTATAAATAATGCTACATTATTTACTGCATATATCTTTTCACAAGTTCTCTGGAAAAATACCCAGTACTGGAATTGCTGGATCATATGTTAATTCTAATTTTAATTTTTTGAGGAAACTCTATTATGTTTTCCACAATGGCTGCCCAATTTATATTCTCACCAACATTGCACGAGTGTTCCCTGTTCTCCATCCTTGTCAAACTTATTTCTTGTGTTTAGCCATTCTGACAGGTGTGAGGTGGTATCCCATTGTAGTTTTGATTTGCATTTCCCTGATGGTTAGTGATGTTGAGTACCTTTTCAGGTATCTGTTAGCTATCTGTATATCTTTAGGAAAATGTCTATTTAGGTCATCTGCCCATTTTTTAATTGGGTTCTTTGTCTTGTTGGTGTCGAGTTGTATATTTTGCATATTAACCTTTTATTGGATATATAATCTTCAAATATCTCCTCCCATTCATCAGGTTGCCTTTTTGTTTTGTTGATAATTCCCTCTGCTGTGCAGAAGATTTTCATTTTGATGTAGTCCCACTTGTTCTACTTTTGTTGCCTTCGTTTCTATTGTCAGATCCAAAAAATCATCACTGGCAATCAAGAAGCTTACTGGCTATATTTCCTTCTAGGATTATTATGGTGTCAAGTCTTACATTCAAGTCTTTAATCTATTTTGACTTAATTTTTATGTATAAGATAGTGGTCCAGTTTCATTCTTTTGCATAAATACCCTTTGTTGAAGAGACTGTTCTTTTCCCATTGTTTATTCTTGGCTCCTTTGGCATAAATCAATTGACTGTATGTGTGTGGGTTTATTTCTGGGCTCTATTCTGTTCCATTGGTCTATGTGTCTGTTTTTATGTCAATACCATAATGTTTTGATTACAGTAGCTTTGTGGTGTAGTTTGAAATCAGGGTACATGAAGCTTCCAGCTTTTTTTCTTTCTCAGGATTGCTTTGACTATTTGAGATTTTTTGTGGTTCCATATCAATTTTAGGATTATTTGTTCTATTTTTGTGGAAAATGCCATTGAAATTTTTATAGGGATTGCACTGAATCTATAGATTGCTTTGAGTAGTATGGACATTTTAACAATATTAATTCTTCCAGTCTATGAAGACAAAATATCTTTCCATTTATTTGTGTCTTTTAAAATTTTTTTCTTAATGACTTACAGTTTTCAGGATAGAGATCTTTCATTTTCTTGGTTAAATTTATTCCTAGATATTTTATTCCTTTTGATGCAATTTTTAGTGGGATCATTTTATTAATTTCTCTGACAGTTCCCTATGAATTTATAGAAATGCAACAGATATTTGTATATTGATTTTACAGCCTGCAACTGTTCTGTATTTATTTATTAGTTCTAACAAATTTTTGGTAGAGCCTTTAGGGTTTTCCAATTATTTCTAAATATTATGTCATCTGCAAACAGTGACATTTTACTTGTTCCTTTATTATTTTGTTTGTCTTTTATTTCTTTTTCTTGCCTAATTCTTCTGGCTAGGACTTCCAATACTATGTTCAATAAAAGTGGCAAGAGTGGGCTTCTTTGTCTTATCCTGATGCTAGGGGAAAAGCTTTCAGCTTTTCATCACTGAGTAGAATGTTAGTTGTGGGCTTCTCATATACCACTTTTATTAAGATATCACCCATTTAATAAAAGAGCAATGCAACTGTCCCTCAGAACACTGTATTACTTAAAATATAGCCCATGGGAAATTTTACCAGTTACCAAGCACGTTTAGACATAGCCTTAAGAAAAACACATACTGGCAATAGGCCTCTGGGGGAGAGGAGGACGATATACGGCCTTAAAGCTGAGCAGCGGGGGATGCCCGGCTTGCTCAAGGTGGAATGCCACCTGCTTCATGGAAGCTGAGCAGCTGGGAACGCCCGGCCTACTCAGGGCTGAACGCCACCTGCTTCATTTTTCCGTTATCTGCCCTCACCCCCATCCCACCCCGAGAGCTCCTGTGGCTAGTTAGATAGGTCCTTTGAATGTGCTTGTTCAACTATAAACTTTATACTGCTTGTCCAGACATATTCTGCCTTCCTTCTTATTTATCTACAAGGCATATAACTAATGTCTGTCCTTCTTCAGCTCTTCTGTTGATTACTGTTTCTATCTAACAAAAGCAGGATTGAGGAGTTGTTCGGGGCAACAGTCTTTTCTACTATTGTCCCCTGCTCCCTTTCTCTTGCAGCTGACTTATTTCTGCCTCATTCCTCTCCCATGCGCCGTCAGGAAGCGGCAAGTGGTGCCCGAACAGGGACCAGAAATGAAACAGGAGGAGAAGCCCCAACGTGAGTTTTTGCACGGCTGCGCCTCTCCCCCGCTAGTGAGTTGTGGGTACTTATCGCAGGGCATGGGTAATCTAAAGAGCACAAACGATTATCGCCCTTACGTTTGCTTACTGAGACAACTCCTAAAGGCGGGAGGAGCAAAAGTCAGCGAGGGCCAAAGAACATTGCTCCTGGTTCCCTATACTAGGGACTTTAGATTTACAAACATGGAGAAAAGTAGGTCATGAGTTAAAACTTTTGCATGCTAAAGGAAAACCAATTCCAATTATTATATGGCCTAATTGGACTCTCATTCGCTCCATTTTGGAGCCTTTACAAACCCCTGATTCGGAAAGCGGTAATGAATGTTCAGGAGAAACTAAAAAAAGAGGAACCTGAAATGCCATCCAGGAGAAGAAAGAAATTACTAAGGCCATCATAAAGGAATATATAAAGGAGGAATCTCCTTCTCCTCCTCCAGTAACAGAACAAAAGGTACAAATGAATGGATTAAGCTATTGAGCAGCTTCAGCCTTGTTGTTTGAGAGCCTGATAGTACTGGATTAGATATCCCCATTCCCAAAGAGTATCTTTTAATGCCTGCCAAGCTTCCCACTAAAATTCCAACTAATTATTTATGGCCCTTTACTGAAGGGAACCACTGGGTTACTTTTGGGGTGATCTAGCCTTACTTCAAAGGGAGTACTAGTTCACACTAGCATTATTGGTTCAGATTATACTGGTGAAATTTCAGTGATGTTAACTACTGTGGCTCCATACTGTTTTCAAAAAGGAGACTGCATTGCACAGTTGCTATTTTTACCTTATCTCCAGGGTCAATCTAAAAACAAACAAACTCCAATGGGTTTGGAAGTACTGGAAAAACTGGAGCATATTTGACTGAGAAAATTTACCAAGATAGAATAATGTGTCATCTTAAAATACAAGGAAAGGAATTTTCAGGTCTAGTTGATACTGGAGCTGATGTCTCTATCATAAGCTCATTACATTGGCCTAAAAAATGGCCATATATAGGGGGAGGAGTCAAGATGGCGGAGAAGTAGGAGGCTGAGACGACATCAGCCAGCAGGAGATCAGCTAGATAGCCTATCAAACCATTCCGAACACCTACAAATCCAACAGGAGATCGAAGAGAAGAAAAACAACAATTCTAGGAACAGAAAATCGACCACTTTCTGAAAGGTAGGACCAGCGGAGAAGTGAATCCAACGCGACGGGAAGATAGACCCCAGGGGGAGGGGCCGGCTCCCGGCAAGCGGCGGAGCACAAAATCAGAACTTTTAAAAGTCGGCTCCATGGAGGGACATCACTCCAGAGGCTAAACTGGGGTGAAGACCTCACGGGGACAACGTGGACTCAGGTCCCACGGGGTCACAGAAGGATCAGGGGTGTCTGAGTGTCGCAGAGCTCACAGGTATTAGAGCGGGGAAGTCGGCTGCGGAGACAGAGCCGAGGTTTCCTAGTGGTCTGTGATACGGACCGGTGCTCTGTGGCACTGGCCGGTGCTCTGTGCGAGGGGTCCCCACAAGATCCGGGGAGACTCCGACCCGGGAGAGCTCAGGGATCTACGGGGTCTAGAGACTCCAGGTGGGACTTTGCCAGAGACAGAGACGCTTGGTCACAGGCTGGGTGAGCTCGGAGCACTCCCAGAAGCCAGTGAGACGGGACTGCTTAGGCACGATTTTCTCTGAGCGCGGTCGGTGGGCCCGCGGTGTCTGCGGGCGCGGTGTCTGTGGGCAGACGCGCGCGCGCGCACTCTCCGGCGCAAACGTGGGCTAGGGAGTCTGGAGGGATTAAACGCTTTTCCCTGAAGGTGCACTGAAGACTGGGGCCCCTAGCTCTCGGCTCCTCTGAACCGGAGATTGGGAGGCCGCCATTGTCATTCCCGTCCTCCAGAACTCTACAGAAAGCGCGTTCAGGGAACAAAAGCTCCTGAAAGCAAACCTGAGAGGATTACTTAGCCCGGCCCCTGGTAAGGGCGGTGCCACTCCGCCTGGGGCAAAGACACCTGAGAATCACTACAATAGGCTCCTCCCCCAGAAGATCAAAGAAATACAGCCAAGACCAAGTTCACTTAACAAGGAGAACAGCGGATTCTTATCTGGACAAAATGACAAGGCGGAAAAACTCACCACAAAAAAAAGAGCAGGAGACAGGACCGAAGGCTAGGGACCTAATCAATACAGACATTGGTAATATGTCAGATCTGGAATTCAGGATGACGATTCTCAAGGTTCTAGCCGGGCTCAAAAAAGGCATGGAAGGTATTAGAGAAACCCTGTCAGGAGAAATAAAAACCCTTTCTGGAGAAATAAAAGAAATAAAGTCTAATCAAGTTGAAATAAAAAAAGCTATTGATGATGTGCAATCAAAAATGGAGGCTCTTACTGCTAGGATAAATGAGGCAGAAGACAGAATTAGTGATATAGAAGACCAAATGTCAGGGAATAATGAAGCAGACCAAAAAAGAGACAATCAAATACTGGACCACGAGGGGAGAATTCGAGAGATAAGTGATGCCATAAGACGAAACAACATTAGAATAATGGGGATTCCAGAAGAAGAAGAAAGAGAAATAGGAGCAGAAGGTATACTGGAGAGGATTATTGTAGAGAATTTCCCTAATATAGCAAGGGGAACAAGCATCAAAATCCAGGAGGCCCAGAGACACCTCTCAAAATCAATAGGAATCGACCCACACCCCGCCATCTAATAGTAAAATTTACAAGTCTTAGCGACAAAGAGAAAATCCTGAAAGCAGCACGGGACAAGAAGTCTATAACGTACAGTGGTAAAAATATTAGATTGGCAGGAGACTTATCCACAGAGACCTGGCAGGCCAGAAAGAACTGGCATGATATATTCAGAGCACTAAACGAGAAAAACATGCAGCCAAGAATACTTTATCCAGCTAGGTTATCATTGAAAATAGAAGGAGAGATTAAAAGCTTCCAGGACAAACAAAAACTGAAAGAGTTTGTAAACACCAAACCAGCTCTACAGGAAATATTGAAAGGGGTCTTCTAAGCAAAGAGAGACCCTAAAAGTATTATCAGAAAGGAACAGAGACATTATACAGTAACAATCACCATACAGGCAATACAATGGCACTAAACTCATATCTCTCAATAGTTACCCTGAATGTAAATGGGCTAAATGCCCCAATCAAAAGACACAGGGTTTCAGAATGAATAAAAAAACAAAACCCATCCATATGCTGCCTACAAGAAACTCATCTTAGACCTGAAGACACCTCCAGATTGAAAGTGAGGGGGTGGAAAACAATTTACCATGCTAATGGACATCAGAAGAAAGCGGGGGTGGCAATCCTTATATCAGATCAATTAGATTTTAAGCCAAAGACTATAATAAGAGATGAGGAAGGACACTTCATCATACTCAACGGGTCTGTCCAACAAGAAGATCTAACAATTTTAAATATCTATGCCCCTAACATGGGAGCAGCCAACTATATAAACCAATTAATAACAAAATCAAAGAAACACATTGACAAGAATACAATAATAGTTGGAGACTTTAATACACCCCTCACTGAAATGGACAGATCATCCAAGCAAAAGATCAACAAGGAAATAAAGGTCTTAAATGACACACTGGACAAGATGGACATCACAGATATATTCAGAACATTCTACCCCAAAGCAACAGAATACACATTCTTCTCTAGTGCCCATGGAACATTCTCCAGAATAGATCACATCCTGGGTCATAAATCAGGTCTCAACAGGTATCAAAAGATTGGGATCATTCCCTGCATATTTTCAGACCACAATGCTCTGAAGCTAGAACTCAATCACAAGAGGAAATGTGGAAAGAGCACAAATACATGGAGGCTCAACAGCATCCTTCTAAAAAATGAATGGGTCAACCAGGAAATTAAAGAAGAATTGAAAAAAACCATGGAAACAAATGATAATGAAAACACAACGGTCCAAAATCTGTGGGACACAACAAAGGCAGTCCTGAGAGGAAAATATATAGTGATACAAGCCTATCTCAAGAAACAGGAAAGGTGTCAAATACACAACCTAACCCTACACCTCAAGGAACTCGAGAGAGAACAACAAAGAAAGCCTAAACCTAGCAGGAGAAGAGAAATAATAAAGATCAAAGCAGAAATCAATGAAATAGAAACCAAAAAACCAATAGAACAAATCAATGAAACTAGGAGCTGGTTCTTTGAAAGAATTAATAAGATTGATAAACCCCTGGCCAGACTTATCCAAAAGAAAAGAGAAAGGACCCAAATAAATAAAATCATGAATGAAAGAGGAGAGATCACAACCAACACCAAAGAAATACAAACAATCATAAGAACATATTATGAACAACTCTATGCCAACAAATTCAACAATCTGGAAGAAATGGATGCTTTCCTAGAGACATATAAACTGCCAAAACTGAACCAGGAAGAAATAGAAAACCTGAATAGGCCCATAACCAGTAAGGAGATTGAAACAGTCATCAAAAATCTCCCAACAAACAAAAGCCCAGGGCCAGATGGATTCCCAGGGGAATTCTACCAAACATTGAAAGAAGAATTAATTCCTATTCTCCTGAAACTGTTCCAAAAAATAGAAATGGAAGGAAAACTTCCAAACTCATTTTATGAGGCCAGCATCACCTTGATCCCCAAACCAGACAAGGATCCCATCAAAAAAGAGAATTACGGACCAATATTCTTGATGAACAAAGATGCAAAAATTCTCACCAAAATACTAGCCAATAGGATCCAACAGTACATTAAAAGGATTATTCACCACGACCAAGTGGGATTTATTCCAGGGCAGCAGGGTTGGTTCAACATCCGCAAATCAATCAATATGATACAATACATTAACAAAAGAAAGAACAAGAACCATATGATACTCTCAATAGATGCTGAAAAAGCATTTGGCAAAGTGCAACATCCCTTCCTAATCAAAACTCTTCAAAGTGTAGGGATAGAAGGCACATACCTCAATATTATCAAAGCCATCTATGAAAAACCCACTGCAAGTATCATTCTCAATGGAGGAAAACTGAGAGCTTTTCCGTTAAGGTCAGGAACACGGCAGGGATGTCCGCTATCACCACTGCTATTCAACATAGTACTAGAAGTCCTAGCCTCGGCAATCAGACAACAAAAAGAAATTAAAGGCATCCAAATCGGCAAAGAAGAAGTCAAACTATCGCTCTTTGCAGATGATATGATACTATATGTGGAAAACCCAAAAGGCTCCACTCCAAAACTGCTAGAGCTTGTACAGGAATTCAGTAAAGTGTCAGGATATAAAATCAATGCACAGAAATCAGTTGCATTTCTTTACACCAACAACAAGACAGAAGAAAGAGAAATTAAGGAGTCAATCCCATTTACAATTACACCCAAAACCATAAGATACCTAGGAATAAACCCAACCAAAGAGGCAAAGAATCTATACTCAGAGAACTATAAAGTACTCATGAAAGAAATTGAGGAAGACACAAAGACATGGAAAAATGTTCCATGCTCATGGATTGGAAGAATAAATATTGTGAAAATGTCTATGCTACCTAAAGCTATCTACACATTTAATGCAATGCCTATCAAAATTCCATCCAATTTTTTCAAAGAAATGGAACAAATAATCCTAAAATTTATATGGAACCAGAAAAGACCTCGAATAGCCAAAGGAATATTGAAAAAGAAAGCCAAAGTTGGTGGCATCACAATTCCAGACTTCAAGCTCTACTACAAAGCTGTCATCATCAAGACAGTATGGTACTGGCACAAAAACAGACACATAGATCAATGGAACAGAATAGAGAGCCCAGAAATAGACCCTCAACTCTATGGTCAACTAATCTTCGACAAAGGAAAGAACATCCAATGGAAAAAAGATAGCCTCTTCAACAAATGGTGTTGGGGAAAATTGGACAGCCACATGCATAAAAATGAAATTGGACCATTTCCTTACACCACACACGAAAATAGACTCAAAATGGATGAAGGATCTCAACGTGAGAAAGGAATCCATCAAAATCCTTGAGGAGAACACAGGCAGCAACCTCTTCGACCTCAGCCGCAGCAACTTCTTCCTAGGAACAATGCCAAAGGCAAGGGAAGCAAGGGAAAAAATGAACTATTGGGACTTCATCAAGATCAAAAGCTTTTGCACAGCAAAGGAAACAGTCAACAAAACCAAAAGACAACTGACAGAGTGGGAAAAGATATTTGCAAATGACATATCAGATAAAGGGCTAGTATCTAAAATCTACAAAGAGCTTAGCAAACTCAACACCCAAAGAACAAATAATCCAATCAAGAAATGGGCAGAGGACATGAACAGACATTTCTGCAAAGAAGACATCCAGATGGCCAACAGACACATGAAAAAGTGCTCCACATCACTGGGCATCAGGGAAATACAAATCAAAACCACAATGAGATACCACCTCACACCAGTCAGAATGGCTAAAATGAACAAGTCAGGAAATGACAGATGCTGGCGAGGATGTGGAGAAAGGGGAACCCTCCTACACTGTTGGTGGGAATGCAAGCTGGTGCAACCACTCTGGAAAACAGCATGGAGGTTCCTCAAAAAATTGAAAATAGAGCTACCTTATGACCCAGCAATTGCACTACTGGGTATCTATCCTAAAGATACAAACGTAGTGATCTGAAGGGGCACGTGTACCCGAATGTTTATAGCAGCAATGTCCACAATAGCCAAGTTATGTAAAGAACCTAGATGTCCATCAACAGATGAATGGATAAAGAAGAAGTGGTATATATATACGATGGAATACTATGCAGCCATCAAAAGAAATGAAATCTTACCATTTGCGATGACATGGATGGAACTAGAGCGTATTATGCTTAGCGAAATAAGTCAACTGGAGAAAGACAACTACCACATGATCTCCCTGATATGAGGAAGTGGAGATGCAACGGGGGTGGGAGTTAAGGTGGTAGGAAAAGTAAAAATGAAAGAAGATGGGATCGGGAGGGAGAAAAACCAAAAGAGACTCTTAATGTCATAAAACAAACTGAGGGGGGTGGGGGGAAGAGGGGTTGGGTGAGGGTGGTGGGGTTACATCATATGTTTAAATAAAGCTTAAATAAAGTAAAAAAAAAAAATTTAAAAAAAATGGCCATATAATTCCTCTTCTGTTACTATTACAGGATTAGGACAGGCCAGCAATGTGCGTCCGAGCTCCAATATTCTTTTCTGTGAAGGACCTGAGGGTCAAAAGGGTTATCTACAGCCATATATTGTAGACTTACCCATTAACCTTTAGGGGCAAGATTTACTAAGTCAGTGAGAAGCCTCTCTGGTTATACCTTCCCCTAAGGAGGATTTCCAGATTCTTCACTGAGGGCCATTGCTCCTGAACCCATTAAGTTAAATTAGAGGAATAACAAACCTATTTGGGTGGAGCAGTGGCCCTTAACACAAGAGAAATTACTTTGCAAGCACTAGTAGAGGAACAGATAGAAAAGGGCATATTGAAGAATCTCACGGTCCTTGGAATTCACTGGTCTTTGTTATTAAGAACAAATCAGGAAAATGGAGACTTTTAATAGACATGCGTATGGTTAATTCTGTTATCCAACCCATGGGGTCTCTCCAACCTGGATTGCCTTCCCCTAATCTAGTCCCACGCAAATGGCCAATAGCTATCATAGATTTACAGAACTGCTTTATACTATGCCACTTTCTAAGGAAGACTGTCCCTGTTTTGCTTTCACTATTCCCACTGTAAAATTAAAAGAATGAGCCAAATGATATCAATGGAAAGTTCTACCACAGGGAATGTTAAATAGCCCCACTATCTATCAGGAGTATGTGGCAAAAGTTATACAGCCGGTTAGAAATCAATTTCCACAGATTTATCTTATCCATTATATGGATGATATATTATGTGGAGCCTCTGATAGCATACAATTGCAGGATGCATTTAGAATGCTTCAGTTACAATTTGAAAAATACAAACTAATTATAGCTGCGGAAAAAATACAAGTCACCACACCTTTCTCATATTTGGGGTTCATTATGGACAGGACCTCAGTTAAACCACAGAAAGTTCAAATCCATAGAGGTAAAATTACAACCTTGAATGATTTGCAAAAATTATTGGGAGACATTAATTGGATAAGACCTAAAATTGGAATTCCCACTTATGCTTTACAGCATCTATTTGCCTCTTGAAAGGGAGATCCTAATTTAAACAGCCCTAGGACCCTATCAAAAGAGGCCTTAAAAGAATTACAATTTGTTGAAAGCCAGATTCAATCAATACAAATGGATAGAGTCCAACCTGAGATACCATTAGATCTTCTTATTTTTTATACCCCACATACACCCACTGGATTAATTATTCAGGAAAAGCTATTCTTGGAATAGATTTTTCTTCCAAATAATACGGTTAAAACACTCATTACATATATAGACCATATTGGCAGTATTATTCAACTAGGAAGAAAAAGAACTCACCAAATACAGCGATATGATCCACAAGTTATTGTTCTGCCTTTAAATAAGACACAAATTGAAATAGCATAACAAAATAATTTAAATTGGCAAACTGCCCTTAGTGACTTTACTGGAAACACTTCTCATTATCCCTCTTTACCTGTTGTTTCCTTTTTAAAATGAATTGCTTTGTCCTTCCTAAAATTACTTCTAAAAAGCCAATAACAGATGCCCCTACTTATTTTTCTGATGACTCTGTCAAAGGCAAAGCCTGTTATTATGGTCCTATCTCGAAGGTCATATCTACTACCGGTCTCTCAACACAAAAATCAAAATTAATGGCGGTTATTACATTATTTCAAGATGTTTCTTTTGCATTCAATCTGTTATCTGATTCTTTATATACAGTGTATGCTTTACAGCATATCAAAACTACTACTGTTTCTACATCTGATACAATATAATGACCCTCATCACAGTAGCTATAAGTCTTCCTGGATGTTATACACAAATAAATAACTTTACTTATTAGGCTTATATACCCAATCCTCCCCTACCCCATCCAGAGAATGGAGAAAAGATATAATACCAATTTATTTAAATGCCTCAAAATGGGTACCTGGAATTTGGGATCCTAGATTGCCACTATTGCCCCGAGAGGAGGGCACAAATATTAATCTTGCCTTAGGATATCAAAATAGACCAATATGTATCAGCAGTCATTCCAGTTGTCTTATCCCTGATGATCAAAGATGGTTGGTGGACTTTCCTACTAATAATTATCTGACTAAAGTTCAGTTACATTTACTCTCCACTAAAGGATTCCTAGCCAATGAATACTGGGGTCCTGGCTATAGCACAACAGCACCCCCTATTCCCGAATACAGACTAACACAAATGTGGTCTGATTAGGGAATTCACCCTTTATGGGAGGATTGTAGAGCTTCTCACCCCACTATTGTTACTAATGATTCCTACGGAATTGTATGGGACTGGTCCCCCCTAAGGGGATGGCAGTCACCAATTGCACTGGGAGACCCTGCTCCTCTCATCGAAATTTAAAATGACAAGTTTTTGATGATCTAATTTTACCACAAACCTTAACCTCAGGAGGTGCATCTCTGGCCTGGCTTGGGCAAGGACTTTCGGTGCCATCCCCTTTTGTTAATTATCATAAAAAACAGAAGAATTTATGGAAGGTCACCACCGCTTTAAATCACATAAGTGTTTGAAACGCCTTTTCCATATTTCAGTCTAATAACTATGCATTCTCCTTTTTCCTAATGAAAAAAGTATGGGTAAAATCTTGTGTTAGAGATCCCTATGTTTTTGTTATCGAAAAAATGACTTTTGATCACAACAATAGAGAAATAAACTGTCTGAGATGTAAAATGTTTACCTGTGTGAATGAGAATGTTTATACAGACAATTCTATCATTCTCATAGCTAGAAGAAGAATAGACATTTGGTTACTGGTGAAACACCACCGTGTTTGGGAAAGCTCTCCAGATATGCATGCACTTTTAACAGTTTTAAAGGACTGGGTCCATAGAACAAAAAGATTTCTTGGGTTGCTTATAACAGCTATTTTAGGAATTGTAGCCATTACTACTACAGCTACCACTGCAGGAATAGCCTTGCATCAAACTGTTCAAACCACACAATTTGTACAAAAGTGGCACGAGAATGCTAGCAAAGCTTGGAATCAACAAATGATCATAGATCAAAAATTAGATGAAAGTATCTCTGATTTAGAAGCAGCCATAATATTTATAAAAGATGATCTTCAAAATATAAAGCTTAGGCTTCACATTTTATGTAACTGGAATGTTTCTTCCTTCTGTGTTACTCCCCATGCCTATAATGAATCAGAAATATCATGGAACAAAATTCGCCGTCATATTACTAATCATTATGGTGATAATCCAACTTTAGATATTAAACAACTTCAAGATACTATTCAAGGCATTACTCACTCATCATTACAATCAGTTCCAGGAGTGAGTTTTGCACAAAGGATTAACAATATTCTGTCTAATTTAAACCCTTTTACTTGGATCAAACAAACTGGTCTTGGCATTATGGGTGCAATGATTATTCTTTTTATTGCTATAATCTATTTATGCTTAGTCCTCAGGTGCTCGCGAAAATCCCTCCAATGACTGACAGATCAAGAAGTTACAAAATTGACTTTTCTACTTCTGCACAAACAAAAAGGGGGAAATGCAACTGTCCCTCAGAACACTGTATTACTTAAAATATAACCCATGAGAAATTCTACTAGTTACCAAGCACGTTAGATATAGTCTTAAGAAAAACACATACTGGCAACAGGCCTCTGGGGGAGGGGACAATATAAGGCCTTGAAGCTGAGCAGTGGGGGATGCCCGGCTCACTCAAGGCAGACCACTGCCTGCTTCATTTTTCCGTTATCTGGCCTCACCCCCATCCCACCCCGAGAGCGCCTGTGGCTAGTTAGATAGGTCCTTTGAATGTGCTTGTTCAACTATAAACTTTATACTGCTTGTCCAGACATATTTTGCCTTCCTTCTTATTTATCTAAAGGCATATGACTAATGTTTGGTCTTCTTCAGCTCTTCTGTTGATTACTGTTTCTATCTAATAAAAGCAGGACTGAGGAGTTGTTCGGGGCAACAGTCTTTTCTACTGTTGTCCCTTGCTCCCTGTCCCTTGCAGCTGACTTGTTTGTACCTCATTCTTCTCCCATGCGCCGTCAGGAAGTGGCAGAGCAAAGCTTGGAAGACTAAGATTTTCGAGGCAGATGTACCTATGTTTGAAACTTGATTTTGTAGCCTACTAGCTGTGTAAACTCAGGTAAGTTATTTTATTTCTCTGAATTGTTCTCCAATCTGTAAAATGTGGATAGTATTAGACACATTATATGTTAATTTGGGAATTAGTGGAACAAAGTATGTATATAGAGTATACAGTGGAATGCAATTGTATTTGGAAGTAGGACCTTTAAAGAGGTTATTAAAAGGAGGTCCTCGTCCAATCTGTTTGATGTCTTTAGAAAAGGAAGATATCTAACACAGAGAGACAGCAAGGATTAACATGAGCAGGGGAAATTCCTGTGAGGACACAGCAAAAAGGTGGCAATCTGCAAGCCAAGGAGAAAGGCCTCAGAAGAAACCCAACCTTCATCTTGGACTTCCAGACTCTAGAACTGTGAGAAAATTAATTTCTGTTGTTTAAGCCACTCAGTCTGTACTATTTCTTTATGCCAACCCTAGCAAACTACTATAAGATAAAAGAATTCTAGCAGTCCACATATTTTAAGGAATATGGGAATTATAAGTTAGGAAATTACATAATATATTCATAAAGAAACTATAAATGTCTCCAATATGCAAAGTCTATTAAAATGTCCGGAATTTTCTTTCAAAAACTTCACACATTTCTCCACTTAATTCTATAAACGAATTCCTTTCCCTTGAGCACTAAAATGCAAAGTAAATAAGAAATGGTTACTCAAGTTTAGTTTTCAGTTTTAATTCATACTTCCACAACTGAATTGTTTTCATCCATTTTGTATTTGAAAAGATTTAAGCTACATTATAGACTGAATTATTTTCTGAAATGGGCAGGAGACAAAATGTCAAGCATAACCTTGTTTATTTGAAAAATATATTGTAAGTTTCAAAAAACAATTTTAACACTGAATCTTCAAAATATAACCAAATATCATTTAGGAACTACCTTGTACCTTGATGTACATATGCTGTGATATAAACTTAGTAAGTACCATAGCATAACTTAAAAGCATGCTAATCTGACCAAATTTTTTATTACAAGGATCCTAGATTTCTTTTTTTATTGATATCCCCCTTGAATCAGTGCTGAGAACACAATTGAGTTAGAAGCTGTATTTAGATGAATTGTACTTTGCTGTTAGTTTTTACTGTTCTCCTTTGTCTAACTTACAGTAACAAGATTGTTCTATGACCTTTTTTCTCTTTCTTCCATCATCTACCACAGCCTTTGAGAGGACCATGAGGGGATTTGTTGGTAAGATTCCTACTGACATCATCTAAATATTGAGGGCTGGGTTTATTACTTCCTCTTTAATACCTGCCTATGTTTTGTTTCATGGTTTATCTGTGGCATCATTAAATACATAAATTGTCCTCAAAAGGAGGTTCTTATTACTGACATATAATTATTGAGTACTAAAATAACCTCGACGACATGTGAGCATATCACTCCAGTTGTTCAAAAATATACAAGGTACAACCAAGTCCATTTCAAGTAATGAAGAGAAATCACTCTATATTTTTTAAATCTGTCATATTTACTTATTTTTACAAAAGCCATCTCCTTACTGGAATTATTAATCTCAAGAAACCAAAGGACAGAACATCAGGCAATCAACATGTACAAAGGATATATTCTTATTTCTTCTACCTGTGATTGATATTTTAATAGACACCTACTGCTTTTGTGCTTTTCCTGGAATGCACTCAGATGTCACTTCTCTGCTGTCACCATGTTGTATTTTAAAAGCCACATATTAATTTCATTTCCATGCACTACAGTATTCAATACTAGTGGAACTCTTCATTTTTCTTCCATGTTTTACTTTAATACATTTACATCTATAGAAAATGGAACTACAGTACGGTAATGATACCTGTCTCTGTACCAACTCAAAAACAAATTTGTTTAAGAACAGGAGAAAAATTATGTTCATATTATTGACATATAAGTATATAAAAAGCAAGACTACCATTATTTACAAGTGGTTTATTACTTTCTTTTCTGAATAAATGTAGAGGTTGGCTAATTACACACTGAAAATGTGGAAGGTTTTTTATACCTTTTGAATGCAATTTTTTTCACATAATTACCTTTAAAGTAAGACAAGCATCTTTGTACTTTCTTAACTATAGTAAATGTATATCCTCTAACATACTTTATATACCCTAAATATATTCATTAAATACTAAAACTTTGTCATCAGGAGTTCATTTTCCTATTCTAAGACTTGTACAAGTGTAAAGGTTCAAATGTGGTAAGGTTTCACTATAATACTTTCAAGTATTTTCTCAAGTGATACCTCAAATACAACACATAGTCATTAAGAGCCTACAATATGCAAGGCACTATTCTAAGACTTTAAAGGAATCAGAGATAATTAAGACATTGTTCCTATTCTCTGGGCAGTAAAACTGACACCACCTTGCTGTCACTATAAAATAAATCATATATGAAATGCTAAGCCAATACTTGAAAATAGATGCTTTTAAGAAAAAAATTTAAGGGGCACCTGGGTAGCTCAGTGGGTTAAAGCCTCTGCCTTCGGCTCAGGTCATGATCTCGGGGTCCTGGGATTGAGCCCCGCATCAGGCTTTCTGCTTGGCGGGGAGCCTGTTTCCCCCTCTCTCTCTGCCTGTCTCTCTGCCTACTTGTGATCTCTCTCTCTCTGTCAAATAACTAAATAAAATCCTTTTTAAAAAAAAAGAAAAAAATTTAAGTAAATAATATATCAAAAGAGAAAAAATTATGTAAAAGTAATTGAATAATTTATAAAATATATAGCCCCTAAGATGAACCAGTTACTGGTAGCTTTATAGGTGAATTGCTTGTGTTCATCAAAAAAAGGAAATACAGGGGTGCCTGGGTGGCTCAGTGGGTTAAAGCCTCTGCCTTGGGCTCAGGTCATGATCCCAGAGGACTGGGATGGAGCCCTGCATCAGGCTCTCTGCTCCACGGGGAGCCTACTTCCTCCTCTCTCTCTGTGCCTACCTCTCTGCCTACTTGTGGTCTCTGTCTATCAAATAAATAAATAAAATCTTTTTTAAAAAAAGGAAATACATTACATGAAAAGATAATAGGAAAAAAGCTACACAGTCTGCCATGGACATAGATGCTGAAAATACATTTTATAAACATGAACAGAGAGTCTTAATATTTCACCTGCAGATCTCCCCAAATGGCCCACAGATACCCACACAGTACTCCATATGCCTCAACCACATACTCTACCATCTCATGGCCCACTCCCTGGGTGTGCTCTCAGCAGCAGTGTAAGGTTTATAAAACAGCTAGTGAGCAAGAACAGAAAGTCAGCTGAATCTGCAGGCCAGAAAAGACCACAAACTTGAGCCCTAACTCCATCTTTGGGAAAACAAAACAAAATAAAAACCCTCACCCTTGTCCATTGCTGGTTCCAGAGGAGGCATATAAACTTAAGAATTCTGCCCAAACACGTGCACCCAAATGTTTATAGCAGCAATGTCCACAATAGCCAAAATATGGAAAGAACCTAGATGTCCATCAACAGATGAATGGATAAAGAAGATGTGGTATATATATACAATGGGATACTATGCAGCCATCAAAAGAAATGAAATCTTGCCATTTGTGATGACGTGGATGGAACTAGAGGGTATTATGCTTAGCGAAATAAGTCAATCGGAGAAAGACAACTATCATATGATCTCCCTGATATGAGGAAGTGGAGATGCAACGTGGGGGGTTTAGGGGGTAGGAAAAGAATAAATGAAACAAGATGGGATAAGGAGGGAGACAAACCATAAGAGACTCTTAATGTCACAAAACAAACTGAGGGTTGGGGGGGAGAGGGTGGCGGGGTTATGGACATTGGGGAGGGTATGTGATATGGTGAGTGTTGTGAAGTATGTAAAACTGGTGATTCACAGACCTGTACCCCTGGGGCTAATAATATATTATATGTTTATTAAAAAAATAAAAAAATTATAAAGCTCCAAAAAAAAAAAAAAGAATTCTGCCCCAAGACTGACCAAGAAGTACAAAGCAGGTGTACCCACATAAGTTCAGGATAACCTTGGAATCTCAGCAGGGGTAACAGAAGGTATCTCTTTCCAAAGACGGTTAGTAAAGACTGGAGAAGGTAATTCCTACTTCAAATGTGAAGAAAGCAATGCAAGAATTCAAAGATCACACACACAAAAAAACACAAGGTAACATGATACCACCAAAGAATGGCAGTCTTCTGGTAACTGAACACAGACTGCTGCACCTTAAGATATGTTCTGCAGATAAAGATTTCAAAATAGAACAAAATGAATGAAATGAAAAATGCCATAGAAAGGATTGCTATCAGAATTGATCCAGCAGAAGAAAAAATCTGTATGATTGAAGATAGAACTTAGAAATTATCCACTCACAGGAAAGCAATAAAAAAAGAATGAAAAAGAGTGAGAAAATACTACTTGATCTATGAAATATATAAAAAAGGACAACTTATGACTAATTGGAGTTCTGGAGAAAAGAGAAGGGGAAAAGAAAACTTATATGAAGAAATAATGATAAGAACTTCCCAAATCTGTGCAGAGATTTGGATATCCAAGTTCATGAAGCTTATATGTGACCAAACAAAATCAACTAAAAAGAAACCTGTCCAAGACACATTATAATAAAACTAAACAAAGACAAAGAGAGAATATTAAAAACAACAAGAGAAAAAAGTTTGTAACTTTCAGGGAACCTCTATAAGGCTATCTGCAGATTTCTTGGCAGAAATCTTACAGGCTGGAAAAGAGTATGATATATTCAAAGGGCTGAAAGAAAAAAGACCTGCCAACCAAGAACAATTTACTTGGCAAAGCCATGCTTCAGAAATGAAGAAAAAATAAAGGCTTCCCCAGACAAACAAAAGCTGAGGGAATTCATTATTACCACTGGACCTGCCTTACAAGAAATGCTAAAAAAAAGCTCCTCGAGCTGTAATGAAAGGAAGCTAACAAATAACATAAAAACATATGAAAATATACAACAGTCTGATAGAGGTTAAGTACATAGTCAAATTTAAGGTACCCCAAAACTGTACTCCATGGTATAATATGGTGGCATGTTCACCATTAATGATAAAGCAGTGAAAATAACTATAATAATTTGTTAATAAATACACAATATAAAAAGAGATACATAATGACATTAAAAACATAAAAGAGGCAGTAAAGGGGCAGAGTTTCTGTATGCAACTGAAGTTAATTTGCTATCAACATAAAATAGACTATTATATTTATAAAGTGTTTAATGTAAGCCTCATGGTTATTGATAAATAGCAAAAACCTACAGTGGAGTCACAAAAATAAAAAGATCAGAATCAAACCATACCACTACACAAAATCATTTCAGAAATCATTGCAGGATATAAAATCAACATACAGAAATAAATTGTGTTTCTATATGTGAACAATAAAATATCTGAAATAAAATTAACTATTCCATTCACAATAACATTGAAACGATAAAATGCTTAGGAATAAATTTAACCAAGAAAGTAAAAGATCTGTATGATAAAAACTACAAGATTTGGGGGTGCCTGGGTAGCTCAGTCATTAAGCATCTGCCTTCGGCTCAGGTAATATCCCAGGGTCCTGGGATTGAGCCCCACATCAAGCCCCTGCTTGGCAGGAAAGCTGCTTCTCCCTCTCCCACACCCCCTGCTTATGTTCCTGTTCTCACTGTGTCTCTCTCTGTCAAATAAAAACAAACAAACAACAAAACTTTAAAAAATAAGATTTTAATAAAAGAAGTTGAAGAAAGTAAAAATAAATGAAAAGATATTCCATGCTCATAATTGATAAAATTAATGCTGTTAAAATGTCCTTACTACCCAAAGAAACCTACAGATTTAATATAATCCCTACCAAAATTCCAATGGCATTTTCATAGAACTAGAACAAATAATCTTAAAATTTGACCTGGAATAACCAAAACAATATTGAGAAAGAACAAAGCTGGAGGTGTCATTCTCCCAGATTTCCAATGCTATAAAAGTATAGCTCAAAACAGTCTGGTACTGGCACAAAAACAGGCACATTGAACAAAGATTCCAGAAATAAATTCACACATATATGATAAGTTAACTACAAAAGAGGAGACAAGAATATACAATGGGGAATGCAGTCTCTTAAATGACATTGGGAAAACTGGACAACCACGTGCAAAAAAAATGAAACTGTACCACTATCTCACACCCTACACAAATTTAGCTAAAAATGGATTAAAGACTTGAATGTAAGACCTAAAACCATAAAACTCCTACAAGAAAACATAAGTGGTAAGCAATTATTAGTGATTATTAGTGGTAAATTATTTTTGTACGGACCTGACTCCCTCAGCAAGTGCAACAAAAGCAAAAATAAAGTATTGTGACTATATCAACCTAAAAGGCTTTTGAACAGCAAAGGAAACCATCAGCAAAACAAAAAGGCAACCTATTGAATGGGAAAATATATTTACAAATGATATATCTGATAGGCAGCTAATAGCCAAAATATATTAAGAACTCAACTCACTAGCAAAAGAAAAAAACAGTCTGATAAAAAAAAATGCGCAGAAGATCTGAAAAGACATTTTTCCAAAGAAGACATACAGAAGCCCAAAAAATACATGGAAAGATGCTCAACATCATTAATCTTCAGGGAAATACAAAACAAAACAAAAAACAAAATGAAACATTGCCTTACACCTTGTCAGAATGGCTAAGATAAAAAAGATAAAACATAAGTTTGGCAAAAAGAGAACCCTTGTGCACTGTAAGTGGGAATGTAAATGGGTGCAGCCGCTATGGAAAACAATATGAAGATTCCTCAAAATTAAAAACAGAACTACCATGTGAACCAGCAATTCCATTTATGGGTATTCATTTAAAGAAAATGAAAACATTAACTTGAAAAATATATGTGCCCTAATGATCATTGCAGCATTATTTATAATAGCCAAGATATGGAAGCAACCGAAGTGTCCAGCAGTAGATGAATGGATAGCATGTAAGATGGACTATTAGCCAGCCACAAAAAAAGAATGAAATCTTGCCATTTGCAGCAGTATGGATAGAACTTAATTAAGGGTTTTTGTTTGTTTGTTTTTAAAGATTTTATTTATTTATTTGATGGAGAGAGATCACAAGTAGGCAGAGAGCAGGCAGAGAGAGAGAGAGGGAAGCAGGCTCCCTGCTGAGCAGAGAGCCGGATGCAGGACTCGATCCCAGGACCCTGAGATCATGACCTGAGCCAAAGGCAGCGGCCCAACCCACTGAGCCACCCAGGCGCCCCAAGGGGTTTTTTTTTTTAAAAGATTTTATTTATTTATTAGTGAGAGAGAGAGAGAGAGTACAGGCAGACAGAAAGGCAGGCAGATGCAGAGAGAGAAGCAGGCTCCCTGCCGAGCAAGGAGCCCGATGTGGGACTGGATCCCAGGATGCTGGGATCATGACCTGAGCCGAAGGCAGCCGCTTAACCAACTGAGCCACCCAGCCGTCCCTAGAACTTAAGGGTTTTATACTAGGAGAAATAACTTGGAGAAAAACAAAAATATTTCACTCACATGTGAAAGCTAAAAAACAAAATAATCATACAAGACAAAACCAGATTCTGGGGGAACATACTAATGGTTTCCAGAAGAGAAGAGGTTGAGAGGGAAATGAGTGAAAATGTAAAAACTCCCAGTTACAAAACAAGTAAGTCGTGAGGATATATCATGTCGTGAGTATATCATGGGGAATATAGTCAATAATATTGTTTTAACTTTGCATGGTGACAGCCAGTAACTAGATGCATTATGGTGATCGTTTTACAATATATATAGATGTCAAATCACTGTGTTGTACACCTGAAACCAATATGATACTGTATTTCAATCATACTTCAATTTTAAAAAGTTGTTTATACTGTTCTTGCCATATTTTCATACATTTGGAATTACCACAAAATAAAAAATTAGCATTTAAAAAAGGAGAATCTGACTAAATATTTCTTAAGAAAACACTCATAAAATTGTATAGATAGCAGTTAAGATATAGGAAGGGGGACATGAACTGAAAAAACAATCTCCAAAAACAATTATTTTGCCTTTAAACTATTCATATAATGATCTAGTTTTTAAATAGGATGTTACATAGTTACTGTTTTTTATTGTATAACAAATAATGTGGCTTTATATTATATAGATTGTTTTGTATGTTTCAGATATTACATTGGAAAATTTTCTAAGATATGTCCCCCTAAAGTCTATACTGAATTACAAAAATATAAAAATGCAGAATCCAAGCAAAATTAATTAACAGTATCCTCCAAAAAACACAATTCATGATTTCAACTTTTAAAATCACTTTAAGTTTCCCTAGCTCTTTATTTGAATTGACAGTTCCACCCAGAGAAGATAAATATATTAGATGAGGCATTTTTAATTATTATTTTTAAAAATAACTAATTTTCAGTGACTTCTGAAAATGACAAAATATTAAGCAAATAAATGGTATCAGTGTATAATAGACAGTATGAAATTTAAGTACATGCACAAAAACCCACATTTTAATAATAAAGAATACCACTTTTAAGGAATTTGGTATTTCCCAAAGAACCAAAATAAGATTCATCAAAAAATACAACTTTGTTGAACATACTTGTTTTATGATGTAGTATTAATTTTAATCACCAGAATATAAACATAAGAACAACTCATTTTTTATACTGTCTCCAGCACCTAGAACAATACCTGAGCAGATGCTCAAAATCAGTTTTGAATGAATAAGCGAATCACATCTGAAGATGCTGCACTATAATCTTTTTAATGTTTAAGACACCTAAATAGTTGTAAGTCAGCTCCAGACACCAAAATATACTGTGCTATATTTCAAATCTCAATAAAAAGATAATTTGAAAAGTTTCCCTTTTTCATTTACAAAATTAACAGAATTATGTAAGTGAAAAATAATTCCACTTTCCATGGCCTCTATTCAATAGTTTTTCCATCTTTGTTCTTTTTAAAATCAAGCATTAGCCCATATAGAAGCAGAAACCAGAAAGACCTAGATTTGATATGTTCATTCTTGTTATGGAGCAGACATAGCATGAGTGCCTTTGAGGAAAAGAAATTAAGTTGCAAGGTGCTGTAGTAGTGGATTGTGGGAAGAGTGGAGAAGGACAAAGAGGCAGGAGATTTTTAATCATAGGCTTTAATTTAAATCAGAAATTTCTGCTGAGAATTCCTTTGATAATTGCTTCTAATTTCTCTATCATTTGTCTTCTATGTTTTTAGCTATGTTCATTATGGGGAAGATTTTAAATTTAAAATAATTGTGCATACCAAATTCTCTATTGCCTCAATTTTCATTTCATTACATTCCTTTAATATTATAATGAACAATGTATTCTCATGCATACAGTTATTAAGGAACATTTGACTAGTCAAATACAACTTTAGAAACCTTACATTCTATTATTTTGGTATTCTATTTTAATGCATTCTTATAGCTTTTATTGTTTTTATTATACCAGTTTTCAGATCTAATTAATTCTGCCAGCACAATAGCTTGTTAAAATGCTTTGAGATGGTAAACAGTGGAGATGTATGCTGTATATATATATACACAAACGGTTTGATTATTTTAAGTAAAGTGATTGGATGTTAATTGCTTAAAATGAGTAAATTCATTCAAAACAGTTAAATCTGCTGTGTGCATTAAAAAACTGCAAGATCAAAATAAAAATATTGGGAGCTCCATATAATGCTACTCCCTCCTAATAATATTCAAAAACAAGCAGTACATTTTATATTGTACCCAGAAGGATTGTCATCAGTTTCTAGTTATAAGGAACCACACCTTATTTCTAGATAGTATATTGATACTGGCTATCTATTGTATTAGGATGTAAGTTCAGCCTAAATGAAAACCAGCTTATCTTCTATTTTTTTTATTTTATTTTTTCAGTGTTCCAAGATTCATTGTTTATGCACCACACCCAGTGCTCCATTCAATACATGTTGTCCTTAAGATCTTCTATTTAAAGTGACCAGATGTCTAGGTTCCTTCTTTCTTGTTTTTGCCATCCATCAAGGGTTATACTTTCCCTTGAAAGCATAAACCAAAAGTTACACACATGACTTCCGGTCACATCCCAGTGGAAGACTTTTATCCATGGCCACAAGCAGCTGCAAGGGAGGCTGCCAAGCAAGGTTTATTCTTTTTTTTTTTAATTTTTATTTATTTCTTTGACAGACAGAGATCACAAGTAGGCAGAGAGAGAGAGGGGGAAGCAGGCTCCCCACCTAGCAGAGAGCCCGATGCGGGGCTTGATCCCAGGACCCTGAGATCATGACCTGAGCCGAAAGCAGAGGCTTAACCCACTGAGTCACCCAGGTGCCCAGCAAGGTTTATTCTAAGCAAACATAGTTAGCCCAACTAAAACTTCAGAGAATAAGCAGTAATCTCTTCCAAAAGAGTAAATACAATGAAAGCTCATGAATTTATAAAATTACTTCACATTTTAGAAAAATGTAAAGGCTTCATTTCAGAAAAATGTAAAGTTATATGATTCAGAATTTAGACCCTCCACTTTAAGTGGTCATAACTGAATTTCAAAAAGGAAATAATAGTCAGGGAACATACTAATTTCTTTCAATATGGTTTTGAATATTGCTCAAAGTAATACTAATCCAAATGGGAGTCCAACTTTATTAGAAAGTGCCATCCACAAAAATGTATCACTAAAATGTAGTGATATGTTTGTTTTCTTGCAGTTGCTTTCCTGTGTTGGACACTGATAATCACCCAGTATCCTTTCTTCCTTTCTCCTCATTCCATAAATAAGCCCTGTTCAATTCAAGTGTTCACAGAGAAAGCCTCTCTCCCTCTCTCTCTCTCTCTCTCTCTCTCTCTCTCTCTTTCTCTGTCTCACACACACACACACACAGGACAAGAACAAAAAACATAGAAGCTACTTCACAATCATAAAGAAAACCAGCCTGTGTGTAAATCCGCTGTTTCAGGCAGCAGAATGGAGAGGCTAAGAGAACGTGGATCCTTGATGAGAAGATTGAGCTGCTGAATCAATCTACCTCAATGCCATCCATCATAGGTAATACATTTTCTTATTTTTAAACTGGCTTAAGTCAATTTTTCAATCACTTGTTCCACAAAGCATCCTAACTGATGTGTATTCCTAAATAATGCTCTTCACTACTTACAAAAGCATTGAGCAATACAATTTCTAGAATAAACACAACTCTGGAAGACAAAACCTTAAAACCAAAAATTGTCACATTTTCATGGACCAATTTCATATATATTCTAAATAAGTGTAGATAGGACTAAAACGATACAACTCACATTTTAGATGATCAAATCAAAACATTGTAATTTTTCAAGGCATTGATTTCAATAGGAATTCACTGAAATCTGTATAATTTCTCACCTAACCATGTATTAATGTGACCAACTGAATTTCAGTTCAGTACAGAAACACAGCCATTAAATCAAGGAGAGCACTAAAAAACCAAGTGTTTTCCTGCTAAGATATGTCTACCAATGTACTTTTTTTTTTAAGATTTCATTTATTTATTTGACAGACAGAGATCACAAGTAGGCAGAGAGGCAGGCAGAGAGAGAGAGGGGAGGAAGCAGGCTCCCCGCTGAGCAGAGAGCCCGATGCGGGGCTCGATCCCAGGACGCTGGGATCATGACCTGAGCCAAAGGCAGAGCCTTTAACCCACTGAGCCACCTGGGCGCCCCCCAATGTACTTCTTTTTTTTTTTTTTTTAAGATTTTTTTTTATTTATTTATCAGATAGAGATCACAAGTAGGCAGAGAGGCAGGCAGGGAGAGGGAGGGGAAAGCAGGCTTCCTGCTGAGCAGAGAGCCCGATGCGGGGCTTGATCCCAGGACCCTGAGATCATGACCTGAGCCGAAGGCAGAGGCTTTAACCCACTGAGCCACCCAGGTGCCCCCCAATGTACTTTTTTTAAGGATTTTTTTTTTCATTAAGTTTATCTTCCACAAGAAGAATCCTGGAAGCTCATCTATTTTCACAGGCCAGAAGTGATGAATTATTTAAATGGAACTTCAAACATTCTCACTTTGCAGTAGGAATTGTCCTTAAAGGATCTTATCATAGATTCTATTGCAAACAAGCATTTATTTCCCTGACTGAAAGAAGAAACAATTGTATACTATCTGACTGGTTTTTTTTCTCAGCCTTCTTTCTTTTATGAGATTACTATTCATGACTTATTTACAATTTATTATGCTTTGTATCACGAGACACATCATTATAATTGTCAGTCTTATTTAAGATTTTGAAAGAAAGTGAAAGAGATAAATGTTTCAGACTCTGAATAAGAAGTGAAGTAATATTAGTATGTGACTGAATGTTTGTCACTTGAGTAAAACAGATGATCTGACTATTTCTAAAGGGAACACATTCTGGGCTGAGATAATGTTAACATAACTAACGAAGGCCTCCTGAAAGAATGAAAATAAACAGAGATGGACTACTTATAACTTCCCTGGGAACATAGTTCTCAGGTCATAGCAATTTACCAGAAATCTACCAGAAATTCCCTACCTGTTAAAAGCAAAAGATAAAAAGCATTGATATATTCTAGTATGCATGCTAGCAAATAATATAACTGAATTACAGTCTCAGATTGAAACAAAAGAAAAGTTAATATCACAGCTTCTTGTTTTTTTAATTAACATATAGTGTATTATTTGCTTCAGGGGTACAAGTCTGAATCATCAGTCTTACACAATTCACAGCACTCACCATAGCACATACCCTCCCCCATGCCCATCACCCAGCCACCCTATCCTCCCCTCCACCCGCCAGCAACCCTCAGTTTGTTTCCTGAGATTAAGAGTCTCTTATGGTTTGTCTCCCTCCCTGGTCCCATCTTGTTTCATTTTTTCCCTCCCTATCCCCCAGGCAGCTTCTTAGTTTTACAAAGGATAAAGAAATAGAAATTGTAGATCTGGATGAAGGAGAAAATGATACATTTGTTTGAACACATGGAAAGGTGAATTTTTTCCTTAGTAAACTCGTAAACAAATAAATTAAATTTCACATAATTTAGTAATGCTCCCAGAAATCATCATGACAAGATGCCAATAGTATAGTTGATTAAGAGCGTAATACCAGAATACTGAGGTTTAAACCTTGGGCCTATCACTTACTGATTGTGTGCCTTTAAGCAAATTAATGAATATCTCTGGTCCTCAATTTCCTAACCTGCAAGATGGGGATAATGATAACAATAGTAAATAGTTCATAGGGTTGTTACAATGATTAAAAAGTAAATATAGGTAATTATTTAGAGCAGTAACATGTACTCAAAAAAACATAGACTATTACTAGTAACTTCATACACAAGAATATTGTCAATTCATTCTGTATATGTAAGAAATGTTAACTAAAAGCATACTTTATGGTTTTCTCTTTCAACTTTCAGTGGTCACACAAGTACAAAATGATATGTGATTCTATTTGATAACCTTATTGAGAGCAAAATGTAAACCTGCAGTCTGTTTCCTTACTTACCTACCTATTGATTTCTTCCAGTATATATTTTTTAAATAACAAATATACTAAAGTAATAAATTAAAAACACCTCAAAAATCTAAATAGCCTTATCTTAAATATATTTGTTACATTTAACATATTCCAACTACTTACTTGGGCACATTATCAAAGATAAAAATAATAATATTTACTAGATATTTCAACTAGTATACTGGGTATTTTATTTTCACTTAGTTCAGTTTATTTTTTTTTTTTAATTTTACTTTGTTTTTTTTTAAGAGAGAGAGTGGGGATTGGGGTGGGGCAGAAGAGGGCGAGAGAGAATTTTAAGAAGACTCCACACCCAGCATGGAGCCAGATATGGAGCTTGATTGCAGAACCCTGAGATTATGACCTGAGCCAAAATCAAGAGTCAGATGCTTAACCAACTGAGTCACACAGGCACTCCCAGATTGTTTTGTTTTGTTTTTAAGATTTTATTTATTTATTTGAGGCAGGGAGAGAGACTGCACAAGCAGAGGCAGGGAGAGAAGGAGAGAGAGAATTAGACTCACCACTAAGCAGGAAACCCAACCAACATGGACTTGATTCCAGAACCTGAAATCAGGACGTAAGCCAGAAGAAGATGCTTAACCAATGAGTCACCCAGGTGCCCCTCCCAGATTGCTTTTAAATAACAACTATTTCTCTTTGACCTAAGGAAACAAATTTCATTTATTTTAATCACATCATTCCTAAATCAATCTGCTTCCCAAATTATAAATATTGAGGTGCCACAGTATTTCCATATAGCATGTATTACTTTGCATTTGGAAGTCAAACATTGTTCATAATCATCAAATAATTATAATATACCAGCCAGATTCAAAGCATCTCTTGGGCTGCAGGTAAATAAGCCAAAGAACTTTAGAACTGGAAGGACCTCATAATGTGTTGGACAACTCCCTCTTTTCATTGGTGAAGAAACTGATGCCCATAAAATGACTCAAGAAAAGAGAGAAGCTAAAGGTCACTGGCTTTGGCCAGGAAGAATTTTCAGATTCCTGTTCACTGCATTCCACTGATTAATATTTGCAGAGTCCCTGTCCTCAGGTTATGGCCAAATAACTAGAAAACTTGCTTTTCTGTAGAACAGCAAATGGATTTGATTCTAAAGGCATTGTTATGGCCTTTTATAAAGTTATATTGAGACCTACAGAAGGTCCTGTCTCAATTCCACTAAAGATACAGTGCTATTAATAGATAAAAAAAAATGGTGATATCCATAGTCCTATCTAAAGTTTGTGATAGAATCATTATGTTGTCCTGATTAAAGAAATTGCTCTCCTTTGGTCAATCTGTCCCAGCTATTATCTGAGAACATGTAATCAAAAAGTGCTGGATGACATGTTCTAACAAGAAAAAATGCAGTTGTGAGTTATTAGAAGATGGTGGTTGAAAAAAAAAAACAGTAAGAAAAAAACAAACTGCAATAAGATATTCTTGAATCCTGACATATTTATTGGAAGACACAATTTTAATCTTGTAATCAATCAGAATATTTGTATTATCTATTTTCATTTTACTTTATGCACAGTGACAAAGAGAAATCTTTTCTGAAGAGTAAAGAAGAGGGTTAAGCATCTACCTAATGAATCCTTTCTGTGTAGAGACCAAACCCTAGAATTCAATAGGAAATTTCACTTATTTTTCATTTGCTATTTTTAAGCAGAATTTTCTGATTAATTGCCTAAATATCCAATTCTCTTTGTTAATATAAATTCAACCCCGAAAGGCCAGTAATTAAGGAGCACTTAAAGTGAGGAGAATTTCCATATCTCCTCAATTCCTATTTGACAAAATGGTTTTTTGCTATTTCTTAAGACCCATTTGTATCACTGTAATTGGTGAAAGTAACATACACATGTACGTACAAATTTGACAGAATATGAATGTTTAAATAATTTTAATATGCACAGCTCTTTTGTTACTCTCTTCTTTCTTCACCAAATAGTGTACTGTCCCTTCCTTCCTGTAATGTTTTAAAAATTATCCCCTTTGGTTCAAGGAAAAAGAGATAATATCCTTGTTGGTAATGATTCAGATTCTAGTTTTAATGGTAATTAATATCAGATATAAAAAAATAAAGGGAAATTAGAGCTTAAGAGAGTATGTGGATTGGAGATTCCTCTAAATGTGAAATAAGAGAGGTCTGGAGACCCAGAGCAGTGAGGAAACTCACCTGTTATCCTGAAAAAATTCCTGAGAGGAAGACTATGAGGCCCAAGGGAGGAATGACTGTGTGGTCCATCTAAGAAGTTTGTACCAAAGGTACAAATCAGCCAACTGAGCTGATGCTGGGTTGACCAATGTTCTGTGACCTAAGAAAAACAGAAGCAGCAATAAGCTGATAGACCTGAAACATCTATTCTTAATGGTAATCAGTATTGATGGATGATTAATGACTTGCAATTCTCCTCCTACCTCCAAATGGTGGCACAATTCTCACTGAAGCTTGAGAAGGGGAAACTTTGTTTCACTGTTCACCAGGTGGTCGATAGAATATGATATGAGTGCAGCCAACCTTAAAAGGCCGATAAGTGACACTCAGGAAAGAAATTAGTGCAATATTCAGGTTTGCTGAAAATAGGTAATATGTACACCAGACCAAGTGGTACTGTATCTACTTATAGCAAGAAGGGAGAGAAACTGTATACAAGATCCAGTCCCTTGCTGTGTACCACCCCTGGTCCAACACCCATTCCACCGGCATCACAGGCAGTGTACTTGAACGCACCCCAATTTTTGCTGCAGTATAAGGACCCCAACCTCTCCCCTACTGGGTCTGAAATACAGAAATTTACAAGTTTGTCTGTGGGCCATTGAATCATGTCTTTTTTTTTTTTTAAGATTTTCTTTATTTTGAGCGAGAGTGGACAAGCAGAGGAGTGCTAAAGAGAAAGCAGACTCCCCACTGAGCAGGGAGCCCAATGCAAAGCTGGATCCCAGGACCCTGGGATCATGACCTGAGCTGAAGGCAGATGCTTAACTAACTGAGCCACCCAGGTACCCCAATTCAACTGCTTTTTAAATAAGTAAATGTGATGTCTCCTGCAGAAATTAAAACCTCCCCAGCACACATCCAGAGGCAGCTGACAACAGCAACAAAATGGTTCTCTCCTCCATCCTCTGCATCTGCTCTAACTCCTTTCTCTCTATAACCCATTAGAATTTAAAAAGCCATCCTTGTTTCCTAGGCTTCACCAACTCTTTATCCAGTTTTTGCTCATGTCCATGGCTAACTGCTAATGAAACATGAAGACCATCTACCTGTATCTTTCCTCTCTCACCATCCTTAACATCCTCACTACTTCTCATTACTTCTACTTCTCACTACTTCTAGTCACTTCCTGTCACTAAAGTCTCACTACTTCTTAACATCTTGCAGTCTGTTTCAGTGGATAAGTGCTAGTGAAAACGAATAACTCAAAAACTACAGGTTTTCCCCGCTCTCTGAGAGTAGAGTGCTCCTATGAAAGCTTTCACTAGCTGAAACCACATAAAATGAAGAAGAAATCACCACTGCGTTAGTGGTGGAAGTGGAAATACCCTTCTAGTTTCTTTTGGGCTAGTGAAAGTAGGTATTAATTCAGGTCTTTTGTAGAAGTGAACTTCAGGGAAGCAAAGGAAACCTGTGTTTGTGTTTGTGCAAATAACTGATTATGTATGCCCACATATTCTAATAATGTTTTAGTTAAAGTGACTCTTTTGGACTATGTCTTTTTCTTATTTTCTCTTCTTCATCCCATTCTAATCTCCTGACTTTCCAAACATACCCACACACACACAGAGCTGTGTACCTACACAAACATGCATGCACGTGAACGCACAGAGTCAGTTCACCTACTTTGACTGAGTGATTTACAATAACTATTTTTATGGAGAAAAAATTTAAGACCAATTATAAATAATAATAGTGTCTTTAAACACATGATATAAGTTCACAATTTCACATAATTATATAGCCTGCCAGCATAGATTGCTTGGTTGACTAAAATCAGAAAATAAATGGTTAAACTGCTGGTAGTTTAGAAATAGTTGCTATTTTATTGTAGACTATAATAATTATTTGGAGAGATGACTCATGCTGGTGGCAGTTACTGGTTATCAATAATGAATCTCCTTTGGGCTCTAAGGGATTAACCCTTTATTTACTTCCTCTTCATCATTTATCTTAAACTCTTTTGCCCTACATTTTCTTCACACACACATATACATGAGTTCTTTTTCTATCACAGGCAATATTAATCATACAAGAACAGAAAAACCTCTCATTAAAGCCCTGAAGCTCATTAGGGAAGTTTAAGTTACTCTAACACTTTCCTGATACCGTTGTATCCATGCAGTGAAGAGTGCTGACTTTCCTGCCAGTTGTCTTATATGAGCTGACCTAAAGACCAAAGTGCATTTTCTATGCTGAGTAGAAGATGGAGTTTTAGCTGTTTTACTAAAGCAACTAATTAAAAAGTTCTCTGCCAAAACACTATTCTTCCTTTAGTGTGATAACATTAGCACATGCTTGGAAGCCTGTTACAGATATGCTTTATTTTATACAACTGATGAATTTCTGGAAAGTCAAGGATATTTGGAACCCATCTGAGGTGAAGATTGCAGGCTAAAGGAAACCTATGCAAAATAATCTGTTAAATGAACATTCTGAGGTATACAGCTATCCTCCAATGGATAATTTTTCTTATAAAGTCATTGTGGGAACACAAAAGTAATATTCTATTAAACTGAAAGAGTATTGGCAAGACAAAGACTGCAATGTAAAAAAAGAAAGGAAAAAGCAAAGAGTCAAAAGAAATATGACAGACAGATTTGGCAATGTCTGAATGTGGGCAGTTAAAGGAGAAAGTCTCACCTTCAGAAAGCAAGCCCACCTAAGACTGATTGTCAAGGAATATCAGAAATCATCCAAAGCAATAGTGAACAATTAGGGAAGCTGTTTAAGAAAGAGAAAAAAGACCCTTATGTAGTGTACCCAAGTGGAAAGTATACACATAAAAGATTTCTTCTCTCACTGAGTCAGTGCAGTAGAAAAGGCATTCATGAAATTAAAGTATCAGTTTTAAAGTTCTAAGTCTTTCAAACTAAAAAGTAAATAGCATGACAAATGTGAATTTTTTTAAGTTGCAGGGCAACCACTGGATAAAACAAGCTTAACGAGTATAATTTCCCTGCAAGCCTTTACTCTTTAAATATGGTAGCATATATGGTAAATCTTCAACAGAAAGAGTACTTTCCAGATTTAAGCCACAGAAGTTCTTGCTACAATTATTTCCAGGGACTAAAGATCAGAGCAGTATAAATTATCATAAAGGTATACTAAAATCCAAATAAAAATTATACTAAAAATGACATTAGGCGACAGGAAATACTTAAGTCTAAGCATTTTATTAAATCTGATTTAAAATCACAAGATTTCGGGTATTCACGTGGAACTGGACACATGGCTAGTGTAGAATAATGTCTGTTTTTGACAAAGCTATGAAGAGAAGAAAGGTATTGTGTGCCAACTAGAAAAAATAATGGGCTTTACTACTGCTAACAGTACCAAAGATTAAGAAATATATAGACTGTGTCTTCTTCCTGACTGGTCTTTGGAGTGTTCTGTCTTAGAGGTGCCAATGGTAAGGTGTCTTCAGGAAATGTTAAAATTGGGCAGTCTGGGGTGCCTGGGTGACTCAGTGGGTTAAGTCTCTGCCTTCAGCTCAGGTCATAATCCCAGGGTCCTGGGATCAAGCCCCAAATCGGGCTCTCTGCTCAGCGGGGAGCCTGCACCCTTCCTCTCTCTCTGCCTGCCTCTCTGCCTACTTGTGTTCTCTGTCAAATAAATAAAATCTTTTAAAAAAAAATTGGGTAGCCTGCTCCCAACTTCAAAGCCATGGTTGTTATGCCGGATGGCCAGTCCAAAGACATCAGCCTATCTGACTACAAAGGAAACTATACAGTGTTCTTTTACCCTCTTCATTTCACCTTTGTGTGCCCCCACAGAGATCATTGCTTTCAATGACAGGGCAAAAGAATTTAAGAAACCCAACTGCCAAGTTGATTTGTGCTTCTGTGGATTCTCATTTCTACTGCCTGGCATAGATCAACACACTCAAGAAACAAGGACTGGAACCCATGAACAGTCCCTTGGTATCAGACCCCAAGCATACCATCACTCAGGACTATGGAGTCTTAGAGGGGGATGGAGACATCTTGTTCAGGTACCTCTTTATCACTGATGATAAGGGTATCCTTCAGCAGTCACTGTGAACGTCTCCTAGTGGGCCAGTCTGTGGATGAGATTCTTGAGACTTCCAGTTAACTGAGAAGCATGGGGAAGTGTGCCCTGCTGGCTGGGGGCCTGATGTCCAGAAAAGCAAAGAATATTTCTCTAAAAAGAAGTGAGCACTGGACTATTTTAGGGCCAGGCTGCAGAGGGAAGCCATGAAGACAGAAGCTCTTTTATACTATTGTGGTCATGCTTAAAACACACAACTTTAGACTCAGTGCAGATGTGGTATAGGACAGCCTTTCCTGCAGGGCCTGGGGAGGCCAGCTTTCTTCTTTCAGGGAGAATGGCCTCAGCTGTTCTATGTGGCAGGTCAACTGATATATACAGTAATGGGTTATCACTTTTGATCTTTTGTTGTTTCTTTTAAACTTGAACTGAGAAAAAAAAAGAAAGTATAGACAGATTAATTCTATATGGCTGTTTGACATCCTTCAAATTAAAATTTGGATGAGTGCATGTAGTCACAAACTTTTATAGGCTTGAGTGTGAAGAAAAAACAAAAGATAGAAAAGGTCTAATTCCCAAGATTTGCTAAACTATTGTAGTTTCCTTAGTACATCCCAAATATCACATACCTTATAAAAAGTTCTTCACTATTTATATACATTGTTGCTTTACTCAAAATAGAAATTCCTGTATCATAGTACACAAGCTAGGTTATAAAAGCCTCAAATTTTTCAATTACCGTCTATAGACAGGATCCTATTGCAACAAACGTATAATGAATATAAGTTGTGATCTCAGGTCATATTTTTTTACTTAAAACTCAGATTTTGACCTAAGCACTTGAGTGGGTAGTGAACAAGGGAAATTTGAGGGGAAAGGATGAGGAGTTGAGGAGTTCAGTTTTGCCATATGGTACATTTAGGTGAAGATTTTCAGTAAGCAACTGAACATCCACATCTAAAGTTCAAAAATAAGTTGGCTAAAGGTAAAGATTTGGGTTTCATTAACAAATGATAGAAACTGAAGTTAACAAAGTGGTGAAGATATATAGAGTAATGTGAGAAAAAGTCGGGGCGGGGGAACACCTTAAGGAAAAAACCTCATTATTTAATGCTTAGCCAGAGAAAAACAAGAATTCCTTACAGAATGACAATTTAACAAAGGCTATTTTATATGAAAGTGCATCATATTATTGCCTTTCATTTGGGTTTATTTTCTCAGTCCTTGCAAATCACACACACACACATACACACACACATGCAGAGTTCATAATTGTGGTTATGTTATAATAATACCATAAGAGCAAAAAAAAATAATGTTTGTGAAATATTTACTATATGCCAGGCCATGTGCTAAGTGCTTTATGTACATTAAATCATTTTAGTCTTCATAATAGCCTGTTCTAGTTTTTGTTGTTATTAGCAAGACAAACTAAAACTTGGTGTTTTAAAACAATAGCCATTTATTATATTTCATGATTAAGGAAATCAGGTTAAAAAGTCATATAGGGTTAGAACTGGTGATACTGATACTCCACATGGAGTCAGCCAAGGTCACTATATGGCATTCAGTTGGGAGATGGGCTGTTCTGAAGGGTGCCAGAGGCTTAACACACATGTCAGGTGCCTTGGCCAGAATGGCTGGGAAGCTGAATTCAGAGGTACTGGTAACCAGAGCACCTGCACGTGGTGTCTCCAGCATGGCTGTCTAAGGGTAATCAAGTTTCTTATATGATTGGCTAAGAACTCTGTGAGGCAGTTTTCCAAGAGGAAGAATTCAAAAAGGGATGAGCAAAAGTTGCAGAGCATTAGATCCAGCCTCAAAAGTCCCAGAATCTCAGTTCCTTTGCAGTCTATTCATTAAGCGCATCACAAAGGCCAACTCACACTCAAAGAGATGAAAACCGGACTTCACCTCTCAAAGGAAGGGGTAGCAAAGTATTTATGGCCATCTTTAGTCTATCACAGAGCCCTGGACGATAAATATGATTACCATTCTCTTTTCTAGATGAGAAAACGAGTCCTCTGTGGTTAATAAATTGCCACAATTCCACTGCTGGTAAGTAGTTAAACCAGTAATTTAAAAATGGCAGTCCTAACTCCAGTGCCTTAGCCCTTACCTGCTATTCTAGAAATGACTAATTATGTATCACATTTGAGGAGTTATTTTGGTAGTCAACCAGTAGATCTAAAACAAATAGTGAAACTAAGGGATCTTGGGTGGCTCAGTGGGTTAAGCGTCTGCCTTCAGTTCAGGTCATGATCCCAGGGTCCTGAGATCAAGCCCTGCATCAAACTCCCTACTCAGCAGGGGTCTACTTCTCCTTCTCCCCCTCCCTCTGCTTCTGCTTGTGTGCTGTCTCTTGCTCTTTCTTGCTCTTTCACTCTCAAATACATAAATAAAATCTTTTTTTTTAAATAGTGAAACTATAAAATCTTTGGTAATTTGTAAGTTACAAAGTAAATTTTAAAAATATTTTTGTGTACAGAACATTCATAGATTTAGCAAAGGATACAAGATGTACCAACATATATATAGCCCTTAAGAAGTTTATATTTTAGTGGAGAGAATGAGGGTAACAACCTTAATATAAAATTATTAATACATATTTTGACCCAATTGCTGTAGAATAGCTATTGCCATTCAGAGGTGGAAAATAGTCTGATTTGCACTGATATTTTATTTTTCTAAAGATTTTTTTTCATTTATTTGACAGACAAAGATCACAAGTAGGCAGAGAGGCAGATAGAGAGAGAGGAGGAAGCAGGCTCCCCGCTGAGCAGAGAGCCCGATGCAGGGCTCAATCCCAGGACTCTGGGATCATGACCTCAGCCGAAGGCAGAGGCTTTAACCCACTGAGCCATCCAGGCGCCCCTGCACTGATATTTTATATAGAATATGCTCTCTGCCATGACTACCCTTCCAATCCACCATGCAGCTTCATGACCACCTTTCAAGGTTCAACCTTAAATATCACATTCTCCTGAAGGCAATCCTCAGTCTCCAAACTCTGTGCAAGCTCTCTGCCCTTTGCACCTCTACATTTATCTCAGGATACTCACCTTACCCCACTTAAGATTATAGTTATATTCGCAATTGTCTCATCTCTCCTCTGTTAACTGGACCATTTGTTTTATTCATCTCTGGCTCTTCTTTAGCACATAGCACATAAGAAATGAATCAATAATTACTTATGAATTAATATTGAATTTTAATCTATTGAGGAAGTATTGAATATCCATTGAACATTTACTTTTTGGTTACTACATGCCAGAAACTAGGTACAGAAATGTTAATAAAACATGGCCCATCACTTTACAAGAGTTGACAATGCAGTTATCAGTTAGATCTAAATCTAAAACTAGAGTTCAAGGATTCGCACAGAACAATTATTGGCAATCATGACATGTCTTGAATCCAATTTAAAGTGAGAATTACCCAACACAAATTTTAAACTTTCATTTTTTTTTACAGTTTACAAAGGCCTAAATATTCAGAAAATCTCAAAACAAGCAGTTACTATTTTTTGTCCAGTTAGGAGGAAAATTCTTCCCTCATCACCAAGCCATCTTATCTGCAATTTTTTTAAGCTCAGAGCTGAAAATAAGTGTTAACATTTCACTGATAACCTCAGAATATCCACAGTAGATCAATACTCTTATTAACAAAAGTATATACTTAAATCCTATTTCACCAATCCTTTGTATTTATCACTAATATATCTTATCATTAAGGTGCTTTATAAATTTTAAAAATCCCTTCATCAAAACTTTTAGCATGATTAATGAAAATGAAATCATAGTATTGTCAGTTCACTATGATTTTGTCCATGAGGCTGTTTTTTTTCTTTTCTCATTAAATTACCAATAATAATTTTCTAAAGTATTCTAAAATATTAGAATATTCTAAAGTATCTAGAATATTCTAAAATAATTTTCTAAACAATGAGGACTAAAAATTCAGAAATGTTGCATGCCTTTTGCACATAATAAATTCTTTTAGTGGGAATCGGCTCTAGTTTGTCCTCTAAAAATCAGTTAGAACTCAATGAAGGCCCTCCATGAAGAACAATTCCACAAATTAAACTCATCTTTCAAGCAAAAAATATTTTTTGTGGCCATTTCCCTAATCCGTGCACTTGCTCATAGCTACTTCAAGCATCCACCGTGCTTGCTCATATCAAAGTGAAACCTCAAGAAACTCAAGAACAAATTCAGCCAAAATAAAGTATAAAATGATCATAGGGCTTAAAGAGTTAATTTCCCAGAGATAGTTGAGTTTTAGCAAGGCAAACACTTCAGCCAAAACAAGTAATTTCTAATTGAGAATTTAAGCATACACTAGTAAGTGGAGATGATAATGGGTAATGAGGGGTTTCTTGGGTCTGTTGGAGTCTTGTTACACACAAAAACTCATGTTACATCAAAACATAAATCTGGTCATACTATAAAATTACAGAATAATCACTACCCTACACAAATGGACACCATTCACTTTTCTTTCTAACTATAATATACCTAATATCCTATCTCAGTTGAAGAATGAGTTATTAACCATAAAGAATACCTTATGTTTTATTTCTCTGGTAAATTTCTCATTAAAAGCTACCTGTACTCTAGGGGCACCTGGGTGGCTCAGTGGATTAAAGCCTCTGCCTTCGGCTCAGGTCATGATCTCAGGGTCCTAGGATCGAGCCCCACATCAGGTTCTCAGCTCAGCAGGGAGCCTGCTTCCTCCTCTCCCTCTCTCTGTCTGCCTTTCTGCTTACTTGTGATCTCTGTCTGTCAAATAAATAAATAAAATCTTAAAAAACAAATTACCTGTACTCTAAATTGTTTTAAAAGAGTACACATGGGGCGCCTGAGTGGCTCAGTGGGTTAAAACCTCTGCCTTCAGCTCCAGTCATGATCCCAGGGTCCTGGGATGGAGGCCCCACATTAGTCTCTCTGCTCAGTGGGGATCCTGCTTCCCTCCCTCTCTCTGCCTGCCTCTCTTCCTCCCTGTGATCTCTGCCTGTCAAATAAACAAATGAAACCTTAAAAAAAAATTAAAGAGCACACATTAGAAGTTATCTACTAAGCAATGCTTAAACTGAGCACTGATTCAGGAAAAAAGGAGATTAAAATGATGTTTAATCATTTTAATCATTTAAAATGATAGTTTTGATCTATTAAGAACTTATTTTTCATTGCAGAGCTAGTAATAGAAGATGGCTTTTTTCCCTCTAAATAAAAAGAACTAGAAACAGATTCACAAGACATACGTAAATCACAATTTTTAATATTGCTTCCTATTCTTCTGAGATCAAATAAGTCTAAAAAAAGACTAGAAATGATCCTATTCAAAGAAAGATTATAATTTCTCACCATTATAGTCAGGATGTAATAATGCACACAGTCTACAGAAAAATAAAGGTGGTATTATTTCTCCAGTTTAAGGGTCCATACAAAAACTGTATCAATTTTTCCCTTCTCAGGAAAAAAAAATCTGCCTATAATAAGGAAACCTTACCATGATCAACAGAAACAGCATACACCAAAAACTGTTAGTTGTCTACCAAAATCTATTTTTCCTTTATGCCTAGACCCAAAACTAAACAGAATTTTCCAGCTCTTTTTCATAATGAAGTCCTGTGACTCTTTTTCTCCATAGAATATAATGTGATACATGCCTCTTATGGACCTAAGTCTTGGGACCATGACTATACACCCACCATGTTGTCTTTCTCCTTATCATCAGCTGGGATTTACAAAGACCCTTCCTCTACCATGCAGAGAATGGCAGTTCTAGGGGATGATAGGGCAACAGGGGAAAGAACCTGGATCTCTGAATAACTTCATATAATAGAGCTGAGCCACTCAGTTTGAACTGTTATGTAAAAGAGAAATCAATTTCTATTTTATTTAGCTTACTGAATCATGGTTCTCTTTGTTATAGGATCCTACTCAAACCCTAACTTGTAGAGACCAGTATTTCCTAATCATGGGAGCTATCTAAGAAATACCAGCATGAGTACTTTTCTTCATTTTTTTAAAGTAATTTCTATGCCTAACATGGAGCTTGAACACATGACCCCAAGATCAAAAGTCACATGCTCTACTGACTGAGCCAGCCAGCTGCCCCAATTATTCTTTTTTTTTAAGATTTTATTTATTTATTTGACAGAGATCACAAGCAGGCAGAGAAGCAGGCAGAGAGAGAGAGAGGAAGGGAAGCAGGCTCCCTGCCGAGTAGAGAGCCCAATGCGGGGCTCGATCCCAGGACCCTGGAATCATGACCTGAGCTGAAGGCAGTGGCTTTAACCCACTGAGCCACCCAGGCGCCCCTGCCCCAATTATTCTTGATCAACATAAGCCTGACTCTAATTGAGAGTGGGAGGCATTCATATATTAAGTATAAGCTAAAAGCCAACCCCACCAATATAATCCAAATATAGTAATAATACCTAAATTCAGCTGTATATAATCAAGTTTCATGATTTCACTTTATATAAAAACTTGAAACTTCTGCATTGCTTTAGGGTATAGTCTGGTGACCAAAAAAGTAAAGGCTTATTATAAAGTAACATGATTTTTTAAATCATTTAAATAATTTTCAACAAGCAGATATTAATAACCAGTTTAGATTTCTGATACATCTTAGGATTTGTTTGATATATAGGTGAATTAATTCTAACCTAATTTGTTATATTTCAGGAATTCCTGAAAAGATCACTTCCCAACTTTCCAAAGTAATCCTTGCTTATGCAAAAATGCCTAGACTTCTTTTAATAGAATAAAATGTCTAATAAAGCATAGGTAAGATTTAAGATAATCTTCTGAGGAGTAGGAAAAACAAACTGAATTTACATCTAGTTATAAGTGATTTCAGATGTTCTTCTAAAAATAGTTTTTACTGAGGCATCTGGCAGGCTCTGTTGGTGGAGTGAGCAACTCTTGATCTTGGAGTTGTAAGTTCAAGCCCCACATTGGATGTAAGTCTCACTTAAAAATAAAATCTTTAGAGGAGAGTCAAGATGGTGGAAGAGTAGCAGACTGAGATGACATCAGGTCGCAAGAGTTCAGCTAGATAGTTATCAAATCATTCCAAACACCTACAAATCCAATGGGAGATTGAAGAGAAGAAGAGCAGCAATTCTAGAAACAGAAAATCGACAACTTTTTGAAAGGTAGGATGTGTGGAGAAGTGAATCCAAAGCAACAGGAAGATAGACAGCGGGGTTGGGGCTGGCTCCCAGCAAACGGTGGAGCAACGACACACAAAATTTGAACTTTTAAAACTCTGCTCCACTGAGGGATATGGCTCCAGAGGCTAAGTCGGGGTGGAGCCCTTGTGGGGACAGTGTGGTCTCAGGTCCCTCAGAGTCACAGAAGGATTGGAGGTGTCTGAGTGTAGCAGAGCTCACAGGTATCAGAGCAGGGAAGCTTGCTACAGAGACGGAGCTGAGGAGTGAGCTCTCGGCTTGGGGTTACCTTAAACTGTGATCAATGGCATAGTTGAGACACTGCATTTTGAGAAGGGACCCCACAAGTGGCAGATCCAGGAAGACTCATCTTCCTTCTCTGGCAGCAAGAATCTGCTGGGCTTGGGGACTCCAAATGGGGCTGTGTGCTAGAGACAGAAACACTCGGTCATAAGCTGGGTGAGCTCGGAGCATGGCCAGAGACCAGTGAGACAGGAGTGATTGAGCACTTTTCTCCAAGGGCACACTGAGGAGTGGGGCCCCGAGCTCTCAGCTCCTCTGGGATGGAGACTAGGAAGCCGCCATCTTCATTCCTGTCCTCCAGAGCTCTACGGAAAGCATTCAGGCAACAAAAACTCTGAGAGCTAACCGAGCAGATTACTTAAGCCCAGCCCCCAGCAAGTGCAGCAGAAACTTCGCCTTGGCAAAGACATTTGAGAATCACTGCAACAGGCCCCTCCCCCAGAGGATCAGCCAAGACCAAGCTCACTGATCAAGGAGAAGAGCAGAATTCCAGAGGAGGGAAAGCAAAGCAGGAATTCATGGCTTTATTCCCGTGATTCTTTACTCAGGCAAAGTTAATTAAATTTTGTTAATTTTATTTTTTTCTTATTCTAATATTTTTTAACTTTTCCTCTTTCCTCTTTTAACATTTTTTAGCTAGTTTATCTTAATAATACCTTTCTTTAAAAAAAATCTTTTTAAACCTTCATTATTATAGTCATATTTTATCCTTCATTGTATCTAACTTTATTTTTTATATACATATAGGGTTTTTTCTTCTAAAAAAATTTTGGGATACAATTTCTTCTAATAGATCAAAATATACCCTAAATCTAGCACAGGGCTTTGTTCTAGTCTCCAGCCTGAGCAAATTCTCCCCACTTTCTTTTCTTTCTTTTTCCAACCAACTTATCTTATCAATTCCTTTTTTTAGAATATTTTTTAAATTTTCATCCTTACAGTCATATTCCATCCCTTCATTGTGTTTACCCTTATTTTTGTATATATATAACTTTTTCTTTCTTTAAAAAATTTTGGGAGGTAGTTTCTTCTAAGAGACCAAAATACACCCAGAATCAAGTGGGTGGCTCTGTTCTATTCACCAGTTTAATATATTTTTTAGAATTTTTTTAAACTTCTTTTTACCCACTTTCCTCTCCCCAATTTGGGGTCTCTTCTGATTTGGTTAGTGTACATTTTTCTGGGGTCTTTGCCACCCTTTTAGTATTTTATTCTCTCATTCATATATTCTTATCTGGATAAAATGACAAGGCAGAAAAACTCACCACAAAAAAAAAAGAACAAGAGGCATTACCGAAGGCTAGGGACCTAATCAATACGGACATTGGTAATATGTCAGATCAAAAGTTCAGAATGAGGGGTGCCTGGGTGGCTCAGTGGATTAAGCCTCTGCCTTCAGCTCAGATCATGATCCCAGAATCCTGGGATCAAGTCCCACGTCCGGCTCTCTGCTCAGTGGGGAGCCTGTTTCCTCCTCTCTCTCTGCCTGCCTCTCTGCCTACTTTTGATCTCTCTGTGTCAAATAAATAAATGAATTTTTTAAAAAAAGAGTTCAGAATGATGATTCTCAAGGCGCTAGCTGGGCTCAAAAAAGGCATGGAAGATATTAGAGAAACCCTGTTGGGAGAAATAAAAGCCCTTTCTGGAGAAATAAAAGAACTAAAATCTAACCAGGTTGAAATAAAAAAAGCTATTAATGAGGTGCAATTAAAAAATACAGGCTCTTACTGCTAGAATAAATGAGGCAGAAGAGAGAGTTAGTGATATAGAAGACAAAATGACAGAGAATAAAGAAGCTGAACAAAAGAGGCGCAAACAACTACTGGAACATGAGGGGAGAATTCGAGAGATAAGTGATACCATAAGACAAAACAATATTAGAATAATTGGGGTTCCAGAAGAAGAAGAAAGAGAGAGGGGGGCAGAAGGTATATTGGAGAGAATTATTGTAGAGAATTTCCCTAATATGGCAAAGGGAACAGGCATCAAACTCCAGGAGGCACACAGAATTCAAATCCATAAGAAAGGGAACAGGCATCAAACTCCAGGAGGCACACAGAATCTCAAAATCCATAAGAATAGGTCCACACCCCATCATCTAATAGTGAAACTTACAAGCCTTAGCGACAAAGAGAAAATCCTGAAAGCAGACCAGGACAAGATCTGTAACATATAATAGTAAAAATATTAGATTAGCAGCAGACTTATCCACAGAGACCTGGCAAGTCAGAAAGAACTGCCATTATATATTCAGAGCACTAAATGAGAAAAGCATGCAGCCAAGAATACTATATCCAGCTAGGCTATCATTGAAAATAGAAGGAGAGATAAGCTTCCAGGACAAACAAAATTTAAAAGAATTTGTAAACACCAACCAGCCCTATAGGAAATATTGAAAGGGGTCCTCTAAGCAAAGAGAGAACCTAAGATTAGTAGACTAGAAAGGAACAGAGACAATACACAATAACAGTCACTTTACAGGCAATACAATGGCACTAAATTCATATCTGTCAATAGTTACCCCGAATGTAAATGGGCTAAATGCCCCAATGAAAAGACACAGGGTTTCAGAATGGATAAAAAAACAAAACCCATCAATATGCTGTCTACAAGAAACTCATTTTAGACCCAAAGACACCCCCAGATTTAAAGTGAGGGGGTGGAAAACAATTTACCATGCTAATGGACATCAAAAGAAAGCTGGGGTGGCAATCCTTATATCTGATCAATTAGATTTTAAGCCAAGGACCATATAAGAGATGAGGAAGGACACTATATCATACTCAAAGGGTCTGTCCAACAAGAAAATCTAACAATTTTAAATATGTACACCCCTATCATGGGACCAGTCAACTATATAAACGAATTAATAACAAAATCAAAGAAACACATCAACAATAATGCAATAATAGTAGACAACTTTAACACCCCGCTCACTGAAATGGACAGATCATCCAAGCAAAAGATCAACAAGGAAATAAAGGCCTTAAATGACACACTGGACCAGATGGACATCACAGATATATTCAGAACATTCCATCCCAAAGCAACAGAATGAACATTCTTCTCTAGTGCACATGGAACATTCTCCAGAATAGACCACATACTGGGTCACAAATTAGGTCTCAGCCAGTATCAAAAGCTTGGGATTATTCCCTGCATATTTTCAGACCACAATGCTCTGAAGCTAGAACTCAGTCACAAGAGGAAAGTTAGAAAGAACCCAAATACATGTAGGCTAAAGAGCATCCTACTAAAGAATGAATGGGTCAACCAGGATATTAAAGAAGGATTGAAAAAATTCATGGAAACAAATGATAATGAAAACACGACTGTTCAGAATTGGTGGGACACAGCAAAGGCAGTCCTGAGAGGAAAATATATAGTGATACAAGCCTTTCCCAAAAAACAAGAAAGGTCTCAAATACACAACCTAACCCTAAACCTAAAGGAGTTGGAGAAAGAACAGCAAAGAAAGCCTAAACCCAGCAGGAGAAGAGAAATGATAAAGATCAGAGCAGAAATCAATGAAATAGAAACCAAAAAAACAGTAAAACAAATCAACAAAACTAGGAGCTGGTTCTTTGAAAGAATTAATAAGATTGATAAACCCCTGGCCAGACTTATCAAAAAGAAAAGAGAAAGGACCCAAATAAGTAAAACCATGAATGAAAGAGGAGAGATCACAACCAACACCAAAGAAATACAAACAATTATAAGAACATATTATGAGCAACTATATGCCAGCAAATTTGACAATATGGAAGAAATGGATGCATTCCTGGAGACATATAAACTACCACAACTGAACCAGGAAGAAATAGAAAACCTGAACAGACCCATAACCAGTAAGGAGATTGAAACAGTCATCAAAAATCTCCCAAAAAACAAGAACCCAGGGCCAGACGGCTTCCCAGGGAAATTGTACCAAACATTTAAAGAAGAATTAGTACCTATTCTCCTGAAACTATTCCAAAAAATAGAAATGGAAGGAAAACTTCCAAACTCATTTTATGAGGCCAGCATTACCTTGATCCCAAAACCAGACAAAGACCCCATCCAAAAAGAGAATTACAGACCAATATCCTTAATGAACACAGATGCGAAAATTCTCACCAAAATACTAGCCAATAGGATCAAACAGTACATTAAAAGGATTATTCACCACAACCAAGTGGAATTTATTCCTGGGCTGCAAGGTTGGTTCAACCTCCACAAATCAATCAATGTATACAATACATTAATAAAAGAAAGAACAAGAAGCATATGATACTCTCAATAGATGCTGAAAAAGCATTTGATCAAAACTCTTCAAAGTGTAGGGATAGAGGGTACTCCACATCATCAAAGCCATCTATGAAAAATCCACCACGAATATCATTCAATGGAGAAAAACCAAGAGCTTTTCTGCTAAGGTCAGGAACATGGCAGGGATGTCCTTTATCACCACTGCTATTCAATATAGTACTAGAAGTCCTAGCCTCAGCAATCAGACAACAAAAAGAAATTAAAGGCATCCAAATCAGCAAAGAAGAAGTCAAACTATCACTCTTTGCAGATGATATGATACTATATGTGGAAAACCCAAAAGGCTCCACTCCAAAACTGCTAGAGCTTGTACAGGAATTCAGTAAAGTGTCTGGATATAAAATTCAATGCACAGAAATCAGCTGCATTTCTTTACACCAACAACAAGACAGAAGAAAGAGAAATTAAGGAATCAATCCGATTTACAATTACACCCAAAACCATAAGATACCTAGGAATAAACCCAACCAAAGAGGCAAAGAATCTATACTCAGAAAACTATAAAGTACTCATGAAAGAACTTGAGGAAGACACAAGGAAATGGAAAAATATTCCATGTTCATGGATTGGAAGAACAAATACTGTGAAAACGTCTATGCTACCTAAAGCAATCTACACGTTTAATGCAATCCTATCAAAACACCATCAATTTTTTAAATTTTAATTTTAAAAAAGAATAATTTTGCTGGAGCTGCTAAAATGTATGGTTTGGTGAGCCTGACAGTTACAAGCTCATAAGGAACAGCTCTGGTGCCATGGTTACTTGAGGTCCTTTGGTCAGATATTTAATCTTCCTGTGATCTCTACTACCAAGGGGAAATTGGACCACTGCTCCACAATAGAGGTAAGGAAGAGCATGCCTAAAATACAGGAGATTCTTTAGGGCATATCTTAGTATTGTCATGCCTGTGATTAAGGTCAATGGAAAATTACAAGTTATTCCAGGTAGGATTATGAATAGCCGAGATCCTTCAGGAATGAAGGTTTGGGTCACCCTACCAATAAAGAATCATGACCAACTGAGGTCTTCACTGAAGGCAAAGGGAATGCAAAATGGGTAGTAGAAAAAAGTAGTTATAAGTACCATATGACCAGCATCAGAAACAAGGAATACAATGGTCATGAGAATTTCTTTCTAATGTTGTTATAAATAAGTTTCTCTGTATATAAGCACATATCAAGCAAATAACCTTGTTTTCTTTCCTTTCATATTTCTTTGTCATGTAACATAGAATTTCTTGATTTTATATCAGTATTTAAGTATTCTTAATTTTATTTCATGGTATTTAAGTTATGGTTTTGAGGAGAAGAGTATATATCACTCAAGGACTTTACTCCCTCTTCTGGAGAAGAGATTCAGCATTTTCAGTTACATACAGAATTTTTATATTGTGTAAAGTGGAATTATGACCTTGTTAATGTCTTATTTGGAGTTTAAGTATCATTTAAGAAGTTGCATACAAATACCAAGTTGACAGGGGGTGGACTTGTGATGGTTAATTTTATGTGTCAATTTGTTTGAGCTAAGGGGTGCCCAGATATCTGGTAAAACATTATTTATGGGTATGTCTGTGAGGGTGCCTCCGGAAGAAATTAGTATTTGATCAGTAAACTGAGCAAAGGCAAAGAAGATCCCCCTCATCAATGCGGGAGGGCATTATCCAATACATTGAGGGCCTACATAGAATAAAAAAGGGCAAAGGAAGGTTAAATTTGCTCTATGCACCTGGTTCTGACCACTGAACTTGGACTGAATTATACCACAAGATTGCTGGGTCTCCACTTTGCTGTTAGAAAATTCTAGGACTTCTCTCTACATATAATTGTGTGAACCAACTCATATTATAAGTATAATTAAAATTCATGTATTTTACTTATAAAAAATAAAATAAAATATTTGAAAAATATAAAAATAAATTAAAATCAAATAAAAATGGTGTTACTGAAAGATAGGGTACATGAAAAGTAGAAAGGAGGGCTGCTTGGGTGGCTCAGTCCTTAAACAGCTGCCTTCGGCTCAGGTCATGATCTCAGGGTCCTGGGATGGAGCCTTGCATGGGGCTCTCTACCCAACGGGAAGCCTGCTTCTTCCTCTCCCACTTCCCCTGCTTGTGTTCTTTCTCGCTGCCTCTCTCTCTCTCTCTCTCTCAATCTGTGTCAAATAAATAAATAAATAAAATCTTTTTTTTAAAAAAGTAGGAAGGAAAGAGGTATTTCTCAGTATGAAAAGATACAACTCATCTACTTTCCAATTCTGTGTAGAATTGACTCTACAGCAAATAATAATAAAAATAAAAGAAATCAACAGATAGACTAAATAATCAGCCATAGACAGGACGGACACCGCACTGTTAACAGATGTGTGATTATACCTATAGGTAGGAGTCAGTATTATGTGGTATTTAACTTCCTCCTATGTTTTTTCTAGGATTCGTGCCAGGAAATCAGTCTTCCCTAAAATTCACTCCACTTTCTCATTGATAAAAGAAATCATTTTGTTAAATTGATAATAATCTAGGATACTTAACATCTCTAAGCTAGCTTCCTCATCTGTAAAATAACAGAAATAATACCTACATTATAAACTCATTTTTAGGTTAAAGAAAATTATATATGTGGAATGCCAACACAATTCCTACCATTCAGCAGGAATTCAATAATTTTTTTTTGTTTTCACTTTTTCATTGTTACATAAAAGGTAAAGTTCTTCGGTACTTCCTTTGCCTAAGCCAAATACCAGGAGCCAGGAAAAGGTTTTATATAATTACTACGAATATATTAACCTTGCATTGCCAACTTCCCATTATCATAACAGCTAACATTTGAAGAATACTTACAATTTTATGCCACAATCTTTAAAAGGTTTATAGATACAGAAACTGAAATTCAAATAGGTTAAGAAACTAATTTGAAAAGTTGTCATTTTCACTTAGGGAATTAACCTCTAGTGCCCATACCTTTAATCAATATGTTGTACTGTCTCTTGATTTTGTTTTCATAATATCTGCCTGGATATAAAATTGCATACTATTTTCTTATTTACTGTCTAACAGTTCTTGAATACACTCACTCTGACCTATCTCCTTATAAACTTTCTTTTAAACCTTATAAACCTGATAAACCTCCTTATATTGTACACAGCCTTCTTTTCATAATTTTCATTTCATTATACTGTTGGCCTTAGTGTGTTTTAAAAATACTACCTCAATTAATCTGAGTCAACTTTCTTATGACAACTTTCTTATGATAATGAAAAGGGGACTTAGAAATTATTAAACATTAACATTAAACATAAGGGGGTTTTAAAAAAGTTTGACTCTTGGGTGACTCAGTCAGTTAAGTTATGACTCTTGATTTCGTCTCAGGTCATGAACCCCGGGTCATGTGGGAAGTCTGCTCATCTCCCTCTCCCTCTGTCCCTCCCCCCAACTCTCTCTCTCAAATAAATAAATCTTTCAAAAAAGTGTTGACTCTTGCTTCTAGATTGTACATGACTCTTAACCATTTAGAACATACTAAGTGGTGGGCAATTAAATCTCTTAGTTGCTCTACCTAACCCATTGTCTTCTTTAATTTATGACTTTTCACGGTAATCTCCAAACCTCCTGAATTCAAGTCAATGTTATTTCTGCTATGAAATCTTTCTTCTAATTTTGCAGAGCTGTACATTATTCCAGGAAAATATTGTCTTAATGAACAGTGGCATCCCCTATTTGCATAGCAAATTAAACAAAATTAAACAAAAGAAAAGTAGAAATAGTTTTTAACTATAAGCTATGACACATTTTATTTTAACATTTCAAAGATTTTTTTTATTTTTTTAAAGATTTTATTTATTTATTTGACAGAAAGAGAGATATCACAAGTAGGCAGAGAGGCAGGCAGAGAGAGAGGGGGAAGCAGGCTCCCTGCTGAGCAGAGAGCCGGATGTGGGGCTCCATCCCAGGACCCTGGAATCATGACCTGAGCTGAAGGCAGAGGCTTAACCCACTGAGCCACCCAGGTGTCCCTAACATTTCAAAGGTCATCACTCCATTATTTTCTTGCTCCCACTGTTTTTATTTTATCCTTTTTTTAGAGAAAATAGCTGATAATCTTATTTTGTCTTTATTAGGTCCTTGAAAAGTAATGTCTTTTTTTTTAACTGCCTTTAAGATTTTCTTTTTATTTATGGTTTTCAGAAGTTTTATCACAATTTGCATAGGTATACTTTTGTTTTCTTTTGTATTGCATTTATCTTGTTTGGATTCTTAACACTTCTTGCCTTGATAATTTTAATCAATGTTGGAAATTTCTTCTATACCATCTCTTTACTTCCTCATCTTCACTCTGATCTTTCTCCTTTAGATCAGATCCTGATAAAGCCTTCTAACCTTCCTCCCTACCTCTAATCTGTAAATATATTTCCCTCACATAATCATACTACTTTTGCAATTAAAACACTCAATACCTGTAAGATAAAGTCTGAAGTTCTCAATAAATATATCTATAAGGCCCTCATGATATAATAATGTTTACCACTAATGGAGAGATAACAGACCAGTTCCTCCCAGTTGAAGATATGAGCTCTTGAAGTACAAAATGGCAGGCTGAATTATTGTAATTAGGATCTCTATCTAGAGAAGATCATAAAACCTTCAAAAATTAAAAACATGTTATCTAAAAAAGAGTGGGAATGGGTTGATTTAGACTTACCACCAACACTGAATGCTAAGAAGATAGATCAATGTCTTCTACTTTACAGAGAAAAATTTTTGACTCTAGAATGATGTACCCAGTCCAATCTCTCCACCTCTGTCTCTCTCTCTCTCTCTCTCACTCACACACACACACACACACACACACACACACACAGAGTGAGAGCAGAATAAAGGCTTTTGCCTATATGATATGTACCTATCACATACTTTTTCTTAGTTACTTTATGATGCTGACTAGAAAAATAAATGACAAAAAGAGAAAGAGAAAGAGGAAGAGGAGAGATGGGATTTAGAAACTACAGATTCCACCCAGGAAAGCACTAGAGGAAATGACTAGAGAGAGGCTATACTTCAGTCCTAGAAAGCAAATGATTCAGACAAGAGTGGGATAATCTATGGTTCCAGGAGGAAGACATTTGGGAAAAGATCTCAGTTGGAGAAGATATGGGGGAATACATGAAAATGCATATTATCTTTTTCAAAACAAGAAAAGTCAACTGCTAACCCAAAGCATGGGGCGGGGCGTGGAGATAAAGCTGTGTAAAAAGCCATGATTCAAATGTGGAGAAAATACATCTTTGGCATGTTTTTAAATAATTGATAGTTAAAAGAGAATCTATTTCATAATAGCACAGTACCTGACCCAGCATTGTCATAGAAATGTAAACTTCCAGAGTCAATTAACACAGAAAGAGTGCAAAACTTGGTTACATGTCTCATATCAAATTACAAATAACAATCATAACAAAATAAAAATAATAGGGTAGTTGATAAGTAGTGGAGAGTGATAAAGGTCAAAAGATGAAAGAAACCATAGAGGTGATACTATCACCTCTTAATAATGTATCAGGTCATTAATTATTATCACAAAAGTAACCCATAGCAGTAATAAAATGGTAAGTAACACTAAAAGACACCAAGGAGATCTAATCATATAATTTAGTAATATGGAGGAACCACCAAAGAAATGGAAACAAGAATATTTAAAAGAGCTTGCCCCCCCAAAAAAGAGCTTGCCCATAGGAAGTAAATTAGCTGTTGAATAGAATGATTCTGTTTCTTTGATTACAAAATCTTCTAAATCATTTTATTATTGTTACATGTCCATGTATCCAATTTATAGTTATATTCCAGATTTTTTTGAAGAGAGATCTTAGTGGCATTAGGCATTCCAGAAAGCCTTCCCTAAATCTGAAAATCCAAACTCTGTGTTTCCATAGTACCCAATGCATATCCTCCAATATGACGCTAATATTACTGTATACATATGACTATGTGTTCATCTCCTCCACTAGAATCTGAGTTCTTTTGGAGAAGGAACAAATTTTATTCATCCTCTATCCTCACTATCTGGTACATTATCTGGTGCAGAGTAGGTAATGATTAGATGTTTGCTTAATGAGTAAACAATCAACTGTATTGGGTAATCTATTTTTTTAAGTAAGCTCTACACTCAACATGGGGCTTGAACCCACAACCCCAAGTTCAAGAGTCACATGCTCTACTGATGGAGCCATCCAAGTGCCCCCCTATTGAGTAATCTATATTAAAATCAATATTTCAATCCATGTATGGAAATTAATATAGATATTCACATATTCATGAGATACTGAATCCTTCCTCACCTCACTGCATATTTTAGCTTTGTAATGACAGCAAATGGAATAGAGATCATGTAAAGCCACATGTTTCCAAACCATTAGTATTTAACTGACACTGCAAAAAAACTTTAATCATAATGTAATATTCAAAATTCTCACACTTACAATTTAAAAATAAATCAGAAGTTGGTTCTAAGTCTACCTCATTTTAAATCAACTTACCAAGTTCAAAAATGTTAATATCCCTCACTAACTCACAGCATGCCACTATCAGCCTTAATTTGGTATTATTTCATAGAAATGTTGCAATTACAATTTAGTCCACATTGATCAGCAAAAGTTAAAGGGCAAAATTAATTAATGGAAATAGTAAAGGGCAAAAAATTAATATGATGACACATCTAAAATGCTTAGAGTAAGAGAGGCACTGTTATTTTGAGATTATCCCATTGATTTGCAAAAGAACAGAAGGAGAAATCTGTGAATAAAACTGAATATCAACACACTAAATTGTATGTCAGTGTTTTAAAAATAATTATAAAAAATGACAGCACATTATAGATTTGAAATTTCTGACTAATAGACCTAACAATGACTAATGTCATTACAAATAAGCATGAAGACAATGTACAGCAGCTGCATTAAAACCATGCCTTCCAAGTTGATGTGTGGTTTATATCAAAACCTCATATAAAAATATGGCTTATTTTTTTTACTAAAATGCAAGAAAAGTTTTAGATACTCTATAAAATATGCAATGTTTTTTAAGTTGTCAAGATTTTCTGGTGGTATTTATTTTAAATACATAAGGAACAGTATAATATTCAAGCAATTAATTCAACATACTTATAGAATATGTGAGGACTTTAGATCAATCAAAGATAAGTAGTTGGGGACAATGAATATTCTTACTTTGGGGGGAGAGGTTGTGTGACTTTTAGAGTTCCAATATAAATCAAATCCAGAAACAAAATCAGAGTGTCATATTTGCTATTTGTATACCTCTATCACTCACATCTCACTTGCTCTTGAGAATAAATTTCAGAGTTAGACCTGGCAGGTGTTTTGAACTCCATTTCAGAAAGAAGGAACATGAGAAAGATGAGAATGAGAAGCCTTATATTATTGTTATTAAGTAACAGAGGGGACTCTAGGATTTTAGTCTTCCAATACTCAATGGTCTTCCCACTAAATGTTGTATTCCAGTCATTGTCAGCTACTAAAACACACATATCCTATCAGGTCCCAATTAAGAGTCATTTTGCAAAATACTGAAAATGAACCTTTTTCAACCTAAGTAATTTTTAAAGCCTCTCCCACTTCTCCATCCCAAGAAATGGCTCACCAAAAGTAGAGTATATGGGAGAAAAGATAGAAGCTTCATATAATAGCTATGGGAATATTTTACACTTGCCCAATAAAGCAGTTAGGAGTGATAGTGGGTTCTAATAGGTTATGAAAGAAGTCGAAGAACACATTTTTATAAGCTACATTTAAAAAGCTACCTACAATATCTTTATGTTTAAAATGATTCTTTTGATCAATTTGAGGAAACACAAATGTAACCGTGTATCATTTTAAAATTGTGTGTGTGTGTGTGTGTGTGTGTGTCTAATTTTTGGTTGTATTTACTTGACTTGGTTATAGTTATATCTCTGTGAAAGAACATATTTGGCTTTTACCCTAACACATTTTTTTCTAACTACATTCTAGAAATATTAGAACAAAACAAATTAGTATTCCAGACTGAGTTGTAAGCTATCTGGTATCTTTGATTCAATATGTACAGGTGCCCTAAGATCCATGTAACCCATCCATGCCAGTAAGTAGGCAAACATCTAGACTATGTTTTTTTTCATCTCTATGGGCTTTAGTATTAATATTTGAGATCTATTGAAGCATTCCAAAATCATAAATGCACAATCCATATATGGTGAGCAGTAAAAACGGATGCTTTTCTGCATTTAGGGAATGGTTTATAATAGAAAAATAGAAACCATTACAGGGAAAGTGTGTTCTTGTTTCCCAGAGTAAAGGTAGCAATTTGATTAAAAACAAAAACAAAAACAAACAAACAAACAAAAAAAACTTCTGACCTGAAACAATGAAATTCCCTAGTGGAAATAAATGGCCCCTTCAATCATGTCGGAAGACAGTTTCAAAAAAACAAGCTATGTAATAATCAAAAGGCAGATGGGACTGCCTCAAGAGAGACACTAGCCACATGTTGTGAGTTCCATGGGAGAAGAGCAGCAGCAATGGAAAGTCAGTGGTGGTTCAGGGTTTAGAATTAAAACCAGAACAGAAGAGCAAATGTGACAGAAAGGCAGCCCAGAGTTTCTTAACACAACGAGAATCTGAAAAATACATTGTAAATATGGTGTTCAGAGAGAACTGGAAAGACAGAGTGAACATCAAGATTTAAATAGTAATTAAATCAGATCCTAGTCTAGAGCATAGAGACTTGAGTTTGACACCAATCTCCACCCACACATGCTCTCAGATTAGTTACATAGCCTCAGTTTTCTCACCTGTAGTCTAGGGTGAAAAATGATCAAAGAAATAATAAAATCATTTACTTTATGGGTGCCACAGTTTAAAAAGAAATAACAAAACATTTAGCACAGTGTACTCACTAAAAAGCAACCATTGGTATTAGTAATATAGCAGGAAATCACTGAGTCCCTTGTGGCTTAAAAAGAAATATGACACAAGAAACCCAGGAAAAGGACAAAACACTGACTTACTCACCCCTAAGTAGTGGTTGTAGCCATACAGTAGTGATTGAGAGCATGGATTTAAGAACCAATTGCCTGACACTCTTACATACCAGGAAATGTAGGGCAAATTCCTCAGTCTGTGTGCCTCAGTTTCCTCAATTATAGATAAAGAACTATAAAACAACAACATGGAATTGTTATGAGCACAGAGTTAAATTGATCTCAAAGCTCTTAGATTAGTGACTGGCACTTATTGTCTTTAACAAATAAGTAAAGAATATCAAGCCTTCAAGAAGAGAAATTGTGATGAAAATTTATGAATATTTCTTAATTGTTATCCTCACTTAGCATACTTCATAAATTTATTTTTGGAGATTAGACACAGTGTGATGTATTCTTTTTTTTAAGATTTTATTTATTTGACAGACAGAGATCACAAGTAGGCAGAGAGGCAGGCAGAGAAAGAGAAGCAGGCTCCCCGCTGAGCAGAGAGCCCAATGTAGGGCTCCATCCCAGGATGTTGGAATCATGACCTGAGCCGAAGGCAGAGGCTTTAACCCACTGAGCCACCCAGGCCCTCCATATGATTTATTCTTCAGTATCTCTTCCATTACTTTTGGTAGAACTAAGACCATAATATATTTCTCCTAATTATATCAGGCTATTTCACTAACATATTACCTAAGACCTTTTCTTTCTAATTGTATTTTATTTAAATTCATTTAATTAACATACAATGTATCATTAATTTCAGAGATGGAGTTCAGTTATTCATCAGTTGCATATAACACCCAGTGCTCCTGTGGTGCATAAACAACAAACGCTGGAATGCTGAAAAGAAATAAAATAAAATAAAATGGAAAAATAAAAACACCCAGTGCTCATTACATCACATGTTCCTCTTTATGCCCATTATCCCCCAGTTACCCCATCCCCCACACCCACCTCACCATCAGCAACCTCAGTTTGTTTCCTATGTTAAAAGTCTCTTATGGGGGCACCTGTGTGGCTCAGTGGGTTAAGACTCTGCCTTTGGCTCAGGTCATGATCTCAGGGTCCTGGGATCAAGCCCTGAATAGGGATTCTCTGCTCAGCAGGGAGCCTGCTTCCCCTCTCTCTCTGCCTACTTGTGATATCTCTCTCTCTGTCAAATAGATAAACAAAATTTTTTTTAAAGTCCCTTATGGTTTGTTTCCCTCTCTGATTCTATCTTACTTTATTATTCCCTCTCTTCCTTTATGATCCTGCTTTGTTTCTTAAATTCCACATATGAGTGAAATCACATGATAATTGTCTTTCTCTTATTGACTTATTTTGCTTAGCATAATACCTTCTAGTTCCTTCCCCATCATCACAAATGGTAAGATTTCATTTTTGATGGCATATATTCCATTGTATGTATATACCACATATTCTTTATCTGTTCATCTGTCAGTGGACATCTGGGCTCTTTCCATAGTTTGACTATTGTGGACATTGCTGCTATAAACATTAGAGTGCAGGTGACTCTTCAGATCACTATGTTTGTGTCCTTTAGGTAAATACCTATTAGTGCAATTGCTGTGTCATAGGGTAGCTCTATTTTTAACTTTTTTGAGGAACCTCTGGACTGTTTTCCAGAGTGGCTGCACCAACTGGCATTCCTACCAACAGTGTAGGAGGGTTCCCCTTTCTCTGCATCCTCACCAATATCTGTTGTTTCCTGACATTTTAGCCATTCTGACTGGTGTGAGGTGGTATCTCATTGTGGCTTTGATTTGTATTTCCCTGATGCCGAGGGTTGTTGAGCATTTTTTTTAATGTGTCTGTTGGTTATTTGTCTTCCTTGGAGAAAGGTCTGTTCATGTCTTCTGCCCATTTCTTGACTTGATTATTTGTCTTTTAGGTGTTGAGTTTGGTAAGTTCTTTATAGATCTTGGATTCTGGCCCTTTATCTGATAAGACATTTGCAAATATCTTCTCCCATTCTGTTGGTTGTCTTTGCTTTTTTCAACTGTTTCTTTTACTGTGCAAAAGTTTTTATCTTGATGAAATCCCAATGGTTCATTTTTGTCTTTATTTCCCACCTAACACCTTTTAAAAAATTAAGTTATCTCTACACCCAACGTGGGTCTCAAACTCATGACCCCAAGATCAAGAATCCCATGCTCTTCCTGTTGAGCCAGTCAGGTACCCCAACCTTTTTTTTTTTCTTTGCATTATTACAAATAATTTAAGGCAAATGCACAAGGCTTTCTTTTCAAAAATGTACTGTGATGGAAGCTTCCTTAAATTTCCTCCATGATTATAACTTGCCTGCATTAAAAGCATCAAAGTCCCTCTTGCTGTCAGAAACTGCAGTCTATCAACCCATTGGTAGTTGATATATCACTTAGAAGGCCCCAATCAGTAAGTTTTTTTTTTTAAGATTTTTATTTATTCATTTGACAGAGAGAGATCACAAGTAGGCAGAGAGGCAGGCAGAGAGAGAGAAGGGGGAGAGCAGAGAGCCCGATGTGGGACTCGATCCCAGGACCCTGAGATCATGACCTGAGCCAAAGGCAAAGGCTTAACCCACTGAGCCACCCAGGTGTCCCCCAACCAGTAAGCTTTTAAATAGAATACAATATAATAGAAAATATCAAAGTGGATCACAAGTAATGGTATAATTCTATAAATCTTTTGTTTCAGTTGCACAGGTATGTGTATGTAGACATATTTATTTGTGATCGGTTTATGATATAAACTGTATTTCTTATAAACAACTGTTTTGGCCTCATAAACTGAATATGGAAGTTTTCCTTCTTCTTATACTTTTTGGAAAAGTTTGAAAATAGTAGGTATTATCTCCTTTAAGTGTTTGGTAGAGCTCACCTGTGAAGCTGTGTGGTCCTAGACTTTTTGTTTGTTGGAAGTTTTTTGATTACTGATTTAATTTCATTGCTAGTTATCAGTCAATTCAAATCCTCTATTTCAAGTCCTGGGAGTCAAGATGGTGGAGAAGTAATAGGCTGAGATGACATCAGGTAGCAGATCAGCTAGATAGCTTATCAAACCATTCCGAACACCTACAGATCCAACAGGAGATGAAGAGAAGAAGAGCAGCAATTCTAGAATCAAATCCTCTATCTCTTCCTGATTCTATTTTGGTAGGTTATATGTTTCCAGGACTTTATCCATTTCTTCTAGGCTGTCCAGTTTGTTGGCATATATATGTTCCTCACTATGGGTTGAGAGAAGAGCATTTTCTCTAAGAGATAGTAACATTGAAAACTCGACCCAACTGGAATTAGTATATAAAAGTAATTAATGGATGACTCAGTAGGAATGAACCCCTCACATGCAGTTTTTAGTGAGGGAAACCTGAGAGAAGAGAAAATTATGATACATGGGTATGCCCCATGAAATTGGGAGGGAGACTGCACTGGGCAACATGGAACATCCATGAGGCAGCACAGGGTGCTGAGCTGAGTTGAGGAAGCTAAGTCACGGAGAGAAATAATGATTGGAGTGGATAATAAATTTAAACTTTGTTTTACAGCTTTGTCCAGAGATCCTCCCTCCATGTCTACCTCTGTACATCTCGATGTAAAACAAAGATATTAATTCCTGCCCTTTCTTCCCTCCTAGGTGTACCAGTGGATCCAGAAACTGTGGACATGCTTTGAGTTTGTCAAAATAAATCATTGCAAGGAAAGTTACTTTTAGCCCACCAGGAGCTAGAGATTATGATCAGTTGACCTCCCCCCCCCCAACATTTTATAGAGTATAGCCTTGAGATCTTCACAATACCAAATTTTTTAAAAGGCTTGTAATGTATTAATCTATTCTAATTTACCACAGTACATGACAGGTCGTTAATATGTACTCCTTACTTTTTACTCCTGTTTGATATATTCTTTTCCCTTCCTACCAGCTTGAATTCCAAGACCAATCATTACAATCACTTCTTTTTTATCCCAGCTCCCTCCCCTCCCTCACTTCATATTCATTTTGGCTGAATCACAATGCTGGTCATACATACTTTTCTGGAACTCCTACAACCAACATGACTGGAAAAAACATATAGCCTGTAAACTGGTCTCATTTAATTAAGTCGTGAACATCAATCTCAAGTCCATACTGCTGCCTGGCAATCATATTACATTTGCCTAGTCAGTTTGCTCTCCAGCTCTCCCATGTAAGTATTTCATACCTTGTCCTTCCTTCTTTTTTTTTTTTTTTTTTTTTTTTGCTAGATGTCATTTTATTACTTTTAGATCTACTGACTGGAAACTGAACAGAGTAAGGTGATAACTTGTCTTGACCCTGAATCAGAGCCAGTTAGGGTGGGCAGGGAGGCGAGACCATGAGCCATACAACACAGACCGCTAGGTTCAAGACAAAATTTCTGATTGTGGTTTGGTGCTTCCCTCCCCTTCCCCGTAGTTCCCATAGCCTATACAGGACATGCACTGCCTGGCCTTTCTCTGAGCTGCTTTTCTTCTACCAGCTTGTCCTTCCTTCTTGCACTTCACAAAATCCCACTATCCCACTGACTTTGCTTCTTAGTTCATTGAGAGAATTGAAGCAATCAGAGGAGAATATTCACAATTTTCTGTACCCATGTACTTTGCTGTTCTTCCTATAAGGAAGTATGGCTATTGGTACTCCCATCTAAGCACAATCCTTCCCATCTTGGGCTCTTGATCTCATCTCACTTCCCCCATTCAAGGACAAGCCTTTAGCAATTCCTTCCTTTTTCTCCTGTATCATCAAATGCTCTCTTTCTACTGGATCACTTCCATCAGCAATTAAACATACTTTTTCTTTTTAAACACAAGCAATCAAAAACCCTCTCTCAGATCTACATTCTCCCAACTAATGCCTCTTCTATCATTTCTCTTTTAGCAAAACTGCTCAAGAAATTGTCTACACTCTATCTCAAATTCTTCTATTTCCATTCATTTTTAATAATCACTTAAGGGACTTTCATCTTCACCATTCTATGAATCTGTTCCCCTCATGGTCACCAATGACCTCCATTGTGTTAAGTCAAATCAGTTTTCTGTTTTTATCTTACTGGACCCATCAGCAGCACTTGATACAATTGACTACCCATATTCCTTTCTTGGCTTCTATGTCACTGTGCACTCTTCATTTTTATCTAACGTCAGCTACTGCTTTTTCTCAGTCTCCTATTTGTTCTTCCCTTCTCCATAGCCTTTTACTATTAGAGTCTGAGGGACTCAGTTCTTGGTCTTCTTCTCTATTTACTACTCCCTTTGTGATCTCATCTAGACTTAACTGGCTTTAAATGTCTTCTATTTGTGCTAAAAACTCACAAATGTGTATCTCCAGTCCAGGACTAATTATGAAGTCCAGATTCGCATATCTGTCATTTGGCACTTCTACTTGGATGCCAACTACACATCTTAAACTTAACATAACCAAAACCAATAATCTGATGTCATGTCCAAATCTGATGCCCCAAAGTCTCATTTTCAGTAAACTGAATCTCTAGTTTCCCTATTGTTCAAGCCAAAAGTTTTCTAATCAATGTTAACAATGTTGATACCTCTCCTTCTTTCACATCTCATATTTATCCCATCAGGCAAATCTATCAACCCTACCTTCATAATACCTACAAAACACAAACTTTTTTTTAAGTTTAGATATTTTGTTTCCAACTTTTATCTACCAAAATTATTTGCCATACTTGAAAAAAAAAACTATAAATCACATATAGGAAATGCTATGAAAATCAGGAGCCAAGTCTTAAAGAACATATTCTCTTCCCTTATCCTGCTTCTAAACTTGACTTTAAAAATCAATATGGTTAACAAATGTCTGCACCCTACAGATGAGACATTTAACAGCAAGACTAAATAGACAAATGCTCACCACCTGCCCATGCCCTCTTGCAATCAATCGGGACTATCTTAACAAATCAACCAAAATACAGTGATTAGTTAAAAGAATTAGATCACCCTAGTTATTCACCATATTCTGGTCAAATGGGTCAAAAACAACAGGATTGTGCCTGCCTAACCAAAAAACTGTTTTTTTAACCATTTCCACCACTAATGACCTAGTCCAAGATTCCCATAATGCTCACTTGAAGTTTTGCAGTATCTTCTAACTTGTCCACTAGTTTCCCACACTGATCCTCCATAGTTTATTCTCAGTAGGGTAGCAGGAGGAATTATTTTAAACTGTTAGATTATATTACTCAACTGCTCAAAATCTTCCACAACATCCTCATCCATGCATCAATTTTACTCATATTAAAGTTGAAGTCTTTACAATGACTTATAAGAGTCAACATTGTCTCTCATCTCCTCAGTGTTTCTATTAAGCTACACAGATGTCCCTCTCCAATCTTGCTGTTGTTTAAACATGCCACATGCTTCAAATTCTTGGTCCTACAAGGGCTTTTCTTTCTGCCTGGAATACGTTTCCCCCAGTTACACACATGACTCATTCTAAATCCCCTAATGTCTGCTCAACTGTCATTTTTAGGCAACTATCATTTAGTTTAGACAACTATCATTTAGGCAAGATTCTAAGAAGTCCCCAAGACTTCTGCCCCCTGGAATATACACACACTGTATAATTCCCTTCCCCTGAGTGTGGGTGGATTTACAAATTTAATGGAGTATCACTCATGATTGGGTTTTTAAGCAGTTGACTCTCAGTTAATCAAGAGTGTTTATTCAGATTATGAGATGTGGGCCTAATGTAACAAGCCTTTTAAAGAAAGTGAAGTCTCAAAGACCTGCTCTAGCTGGCCTTAAAGAAGATACAAACCACTGTGTTATGAATAATTACCCATGGGAGTCACATGCCAATAAAATGTGGGTGGCCTCAAGGAGATGAGAGTGACCTCAGTCAAGAGATGGCAAGAAAACAGGCACTTCAGCCCTACAACCAGCAGGAACAGAATTCTACCAATAACCAGAACGACCTGGTAAAATTACTCTGAGTTAAGGATGAGAACTGTGAGAACACAGTTAACACCTCTATTTCAGCCTTGTGAGGCTTTGAGCAAAGGATCCAGGTTGCCTGTGCCTGAACTCTTGAACCGACCCACAGAAAATGTAAAGAAATAAACTTGTGTTGTTTTAAGCTTCTAAGTCTGTGGTAATTTTTTGACAGCAATAGAAATCTAATACAATCAGTGGTCACTCCTGACTAACCTACTAGGGGGAAAGATTTTTATTTATTTATTTGACAGAGAGAGAGAGAGAGAGAGAGAGAGAGAGAGAGAGAGAGAAAGGAAACACAAGCCAAGGGAGATGGAGAGGGAAAGAAGGCTTCCAGCTAAGCAGAGAGCCTGACCAGGTGTTAGATCCTGGGACCCTGGGATCATGATCTGAGCTGAAGGCAGACACTTAAAAACTAAACCACCCTAACCTACTGAAAACTTTACACTCTCTCTTACACTCCTTATCCCCTCTATTCTCCATTATATGTTTCATGACACTAATTTATTTTGTCTCTGCTAAATAGAATATAAGCTCCACAAAAGCGAAGTTGCTTATCTGTCTTATTCACTATTTGTTCAACTGGTACATAGAAGTTCAATAAATACATCTTGAATGAATGAATAAAATTGTTAGACACATGGACAAAAAGACATAATAGTATTTCCCCCAGAATAATCAAATTAATCATTTATTTATTTAACTTTTAAGACTGTATCCAAGGGGCACCTGGGTGGCTCAATAATTAAGTCTCCCCCTTCAGCGCAGGTCATGATCTCAGGGTCCTGAGATCTAGCCCTGCATCTGCTCTCTGCTCAATGGGGAGCCGGCTTCTCCCTCTTCCACTCCCCATGCCTGTGTTTCCTCTCTCATCGTCTCTGTCAAATAAATAAATAAATAAATAAATAAATCTTAAAAAAAAGACTATGTATCCAAAATCTCAGCTAAATTTTAAGTTTAGTTAACAAAATGTATTAGTACTTACCTTACCTCTGGATGTGTAAAATATTATCTTTTATTATTGAAAGCAATGAAAAATCTTTAAAATCATAAAGTTGAATACTATAAGCAACAATGCAAATGACAAATGCTTATTTTGTGCTTACCATTTCCCTATTACTTGCTAAGTATCTTCTTTATAATTTTAAGTTATTTTATCCTCATAAAAACATCTTGATATAGTTACCATTATTATCCTTATTTTACACTTAGTGAAACTAAAGCACAGAGAGGTTTAACAATTTACCTAAGGTCACATTCCAGTGATGGAATCAGACTCAAAGCCTGACAGTGTAATCCTAAAGCTTGAGCCTTTTAGCCACGATGCTTTTAAACTTTGAGGTTTTAAGCTCATTAAGTTTTGAACGTTTGAATGCACATAACACTCATATTTTTCTATAACCAAAAGTATAAATTGAAAAGAACAATGAAAAATTGTTAAACAGATTTAGGCTAGATGACAAAGGGTTAATATTCTTTATTAGAAAACCCTTAAAAGTTAATAACAAAAGCACTATATTTTAACAAAAAAAAAGACCAAACAGCACAAAAATAGACAAAAGACATAAAGATAGATCACAGAAGAAGAAATAAAAATGTGAATAACAATGGAAAATTTTTATTTAATCTTGTTGGTAGATAAAGAAATACATACTAAAACAAGTTTTAGATTTTTTTTCCTCTTAAACTGACAAAAGAAGAGTTAGTATTTAATAACAGTTTAATAAGACAGATACATTGATAGATTGCCAATGTAAGATATATTAGTGCAACTCTAATGAAATATAATTGAACAATATGTGACAACTGTCTTTTAAAAATTCATACTGTGAGACCCAAAAAATTCACCCCCCTAAAAAAATCTATTAAAAAGAAATAGAGTTGTAGAAACATCTCTAGTCATTTTAATGATGAAAAAGTAGAAACAAACTAAATGTGAATCAATGGTCATACCATCCATTTCCAATCCATAAATTAACATAAACGTGTTAATCCATAAGCTAATAGTAGTTTTCAAAAATGAAAATAGTGATGGGGAAATCCTCATAAAACACTAAATGAAAAAAATGGAACACAAAGCATACGTACAAGACAACCAAATTATTTAAAATGTACCACATAATATGATATACCTATGCATAGGGAAAGGCCTGGGTTTTAAAAATTATGTAAAATGATAGCTGAAGTTACCTCTGGGTTTGTTTTCATAGGCAATTTATATTTATTTATATTTATTTCCTTCTTTATAATATACTAAAAACCTCTATATAGTGAGTCTATGTTAAGCTAAAACCAGAAGTAAGCAAAAATGAAGATTTAATAAAATAATTTATTAAAAAATATATACTTCTAGAGTGCCTAGGTGGTTCAGTGGGTTAAGCCTCTGCCTTCGGCTCGGGTCATGGTCTCAGGGTCCTGGGATCAAGCCCTGCATCAGGCTCTCTGCTCAGCAGGGACCCTGCTTCCCCCTCTCTCTCTGCCTGCCTCTCTGTCTACTTGTGATCTCTCTGTCAAATAAATAAATAAAATCTTTAAAAACTATATGCACTTCTAACTCATATACAAGGACAGAAGAAGAGACTTTAGATTCTTACCTGCTGCCCTGATCCACAAGTTGCGGATAGTAGCATGTCTCCCTAGTAGAAGACCATACCATAAGACTACACCATAATAACAAACCTAGAAAGTTCCACTCAGAAAAACCTCCAAGGGGAGGATGATGTTTCTCACCCAACAACCCAGAATCAGTTTTATATTATGAAATATGGACAATTTTTTCTTTTAATGTAAAGATAAACCCTGGAATTTCTCAGAATTCCTATTAAGAATTCCTACTAAGTCAATATGCATTTTTACTAGAAATATCTTCCCAAAAGCTATGCTGTCATTGTACCTGAATCCAACTCAAAGCAGATAAAGAAATACCACACTGCATGCTGTTATGAGATGTACATATTTTAACATCTATGAAATGTGGATGCATCTCATAATTTATGACATGTCACAGATAATTTGCAGCACTTGTTTTTCTTTCTTTATGATCTATAAAACAATGGTGTACCTTGCAATGGACAATGTATTCGAGTCAACTAAACAAATGAACCACACTTCAAATCACTAAAGTAAAACCCTGATTATCTAAACACCAAACTGCCAAGCCCCCTATAATTTAAGAACACCTTCTAAGTTCAGAGCTCTTTTCTCAAAAATAATAAACTACTTAACTTGACCAAAAAATACTGGTTTCTGTTCTACAAAGAACAAGGGGGACGTATACCAATATGTTGTTTCACAGAGTCTGTGCAAGGAAAGTGCCCATGCAGCTATATAAACATGTTAGATTTTACAAGTTAGTTATGAATGATATGAAAATACTGTTAATATCTATGGCTAAAGACATTTTGTACGTGTCAAGGCCAGCTCTGGCTGAGACTCTGAAACTGAACAGCTATGCTTACTAAGAAATAAGTATGAAACCATCTAAATTTCATATTCAACTAGGAGAGCTACAGGCTGCTTTTCTGATAAGGAGTTTATGCATCTCAGGCAAATCACTCAGAACCTGGGTGAGGGCTACAGCATTATTTCTGAAGAAGGACAGCAACTTGTTGCAACCCTGGGTTCCTGATAATACACTCACAAGATCTCTTCAACTAATGTGGCATTTTATAAAACATGTATGTGTAATCAATGCCAATACTAGTTTGTTACTTTGTTTTTGTTTTGTTTTCTTTCCAAACAAATTGTTTTTTTCCAAATTTTTCACCTGGGACAAACACTCACTTCAAACAGACCTTGTAGGATGTGAAGGCGATCTGGCTGCAACATCTGTCACCCCATTGATCCCAGGGGTTGATTCGGCTGACCTGGCTGGCTAGGCGGGTGTCCCCTTTCTCCCTCACCGCTCCATGTGCATCCCTCCCGAAGGTGCAAGCTCTGTCGAAAAGGACGACCGTCCCCGATAGAGAAGAGGACAGTCCTTGGGTCAAGGGTATATGAGTAGCTGTGCTCCCCTGCTAGAACCTCCAAACAAGCTCTCAAACAGACCTGGTAGAGAATAGAAGAAGAGGTAATTATACCTGCTTCTTTGTGTTTGACAGTTCTGCCATATAGCAAGGAAAAACTTATTCTGTTTGGCCAGTGGTATCTATTAGAGCTAATATGTGAGAAAAAGTAAAAGACATAGAAAGAAAATGTAATAAAAACAAAGGGATAAAGAAAGACGGTAACAGAGCCCACCATGGAGGGCAGCAATAGCAGGGGCTTCCCTGACAGCTATTACAGGGGCTGACAAGGCGGTGATCACCAGACATTTTAACATGACAGAAGATTGCAAGAGCATCAAAAGATGAAACATCTTCACAGCTTGAGAGATCCATATTCTCATCTGCATCAATTACTTTTATAGGCCCATCCTATATACACAATAAATTTATGAATGAATGAAAAACACTGAATATTTGTAGCATACAGAGCCCCTGTCTAACCTCTGATCATGCCTCTCTTAATCTTAATACCAACATTCTTAAAAACATGGAATAATTATTGTGCATTTACAATAAGAAAGAAATATGGTAATACTATATTTCCTTAAAGGACATTTTGCTTATTAATTTGTTTAATGTTTATCTTTCCCAACTAAGAAGCAAGCTCAATAAAGTCAGAGCATTATTTTGCTTTATTTTGTTGATTTTTTTAATTTTTTTTAAAATTTTTTTATTTTTATATAAACATATAATGTAACCCCACCACCCTCTCCCAACACCCCTCCCCCTTACCCCCCTCATGTTTTGTTTTGTTTTGTGTAGGTGTTTTCTTTTTCTTTCTTTTTTTTTTTTTTGTCTCCTTTTTCCAATGCTATATTCTCAGCACCAAGAATAGTGCCTGGCATATATCATAACATATGTAGTGCCTGACAGATGTTTGTTGAATAAATGAGAAAGTGTACATATTACTTAGGGGCTTCATAAAATTCATGGCATCTTTATAACATTAAAGATAAAATGTTTAATATTTCTTATGCCTGAGTAAGTACAACAAGTTCAGAAGTTTATGGCCTAGTCTCATGTCAGCTGATGTGTATTTCTGCTTGACAACTGAAAAAAAGGTTTATACTTTCTAGAAGTCCTCCTAAATACTCTAGCACAAGTGCTCAACTAAAGTCAGATACACTCCTTCACATCCCATCAGCACACTTGCAGGATGTGAGAACGTGGGATATAAGCAGGCACAGAGGATCCTGGGTTCTATATTTTAGTGCTACAAAAGCCACATATAGTGTGGTTAGTAAAGCTCTGGTCTCTCATTTGGAGCCAGGGATGCTCTGAGTTAGCACAGATGCAGCAGGCTAGCTAGCTCTAGTGGCTGAATGCCAGTGGAGGGCAGCAGAGAGCTGCTTGAGAGACAATACATTCAAGAGGAAAATTCACAGCTCCCAGCTGAGACTACAGTCCTTAGCCAGATCTACACAGTGCTACTCAAGAGGCAGCCCATTTGGAAAACCAGACCAGGGCAGCCAGCAAGATTGGAGTTCCCAATTACATTAATGTAGGAAGCCAAGAAGCAAAGGAGATGGGCAGGAAACAACACCACGATACTCAGGATAATCTGGACTCATCTAAGCACAACTCCCAGGAGCCACTGATTCAGACAGTGATCTCTCTGCAGAGCTACTGAAACAGATGATGTCTTGCATTCATTCTACCTCCAAAACCTTGGGTCCCAAGACATTAACATGTTTTGAGTATAATATTTTTGCAAAGATTTCCTCTCCTGTAGAAAACATAAATATTAATGATATAAAATCATGAACATTAAGAGGATAAAATCATACATGAAGAAGGGTAGCAAGTACAGACTCTCTCCTGTTCAAGGGGTCCCTAGAATCCTCTAAAAGTTGAAACATCTCAAATATCTGTGGCAGAATCTTAAGGGGCCTTATCAGTTACCCTGGTCTCAGTGAGAGGGCCCCCACCCTGAGGACAATGAGAAGTGAGATGCAGCCTCTCCAAGGCCAAGACTCATGTTCCTTTTCTGTGTCTTCCTAGTGGTGTGAGCTTAGTTTGAGTCATTTAGCCTCTCTAGGTCAGTTTCCTCACTTCTAAAATAAAATAATATCTGTCTCTACTGGCTCTAAAGGAATTCACAGAAGAAAGCATGCCTTGTTAATTTTACACAAATACAGTGTTTTGTATAAATACAGTATCAAATACAGACTGTTTATCAACAGCCTGAGTAGTAGGAAGAGCAGGAAGATATCTAGAGAACAGAAAGACATCTATAAACTAAACCTTTGGCAGATTCAGAATTTTCTTTGTAATGAACCCTGTTCCTTCTACCAATCCAGGTCAGCATAGTTCTGATTCTTCTTGCATATGTCTTCAGCCTCACTGGGACTCACATTAAATGAAGAGTACATTTGCATTATGGAGTAATATTTGCCTCCTGTTAACAGACTTCTCCTTCCTAAATGTGTATAACAATGTTCTAAGCCAGAGAGAAGTGGGAGATATTTTTTGCCACCTCCTGAAGGAATTTATTCATACAGCCACAGAAACAGGGAGGAAATGTAGGCTGCTCACAGCCAGAAGGCTTTGGCTCTGGTTCCCCTCCACCAAAAATTAATAGTAATAATAATCATTACCATAAGGATATGGGAACACATTAGAGAAACTCAAATACAGCTGCCTCATCTTTGTCTTCAGTTTAGTCCCATTCCTATGCTGTGATTTTTCTGGATGGACAGCAAGAGAGAGCTGAGTGCATGCCAATGCCTGAGTGAATGTTAACATGAAAGTCTAAGATTTCTGTCATTTTTAAAATCAAACAAAGGGGAAGATGGGAGGGACATGAAGAAGAAGATTTCGTCAACTCTTTCGATTCTTATTTCTGATGGAATGCCTAACTAGAAATGTCAGAATTGACACTGAAGAGTCACAAATGACAGAGGCACCAGCAGAGGGTCTTGCCAAATAAAGGTTGATGATTTATTGATTTATAGGTCTTTTGAGCTATGAGGGGCAATGAAGAGTTCAACTTTCTCATTTTGTATATGAGGAAACTAAGGTTAAGAGAAGTGGTATATGACCAGCTCAAATTCTCCAAGCTGTTAACAAGTCCAGTTATCTTCCTATTTTAGAATATTACCTGGCTATAACAGCTAGCACGACACTCAGTGACCAAACTCCACAGGAAAAACACAGAAAATGTCGGTCAAAAATAAAATGGAATAAACAAAATTGGCTTCCTTTAAAGTGACAAATATGGATCCATATATTCCAGTAGTCATCAGCTGCTTTGCTAATAGGAAATTAAACATACTTATGCTTCAGTGAGTGCATGTACAAACTACGCCTACACACATGGCCAATTTGTAAAGTCATAGGGAATGAGATGAATTCTTCTGTTACCTCTGTCTAAAGTGTTAAATGCCAAGCAAGTGCTAAAATTGCTATTCTGAAAAGTCTTGGACCATTGCTAAGTCTCTGCCATTGTTAAAACTTCACCCGTGCCCAGATATTCCATTTAATCTTTGCTATAAAAAGAAGAGATGGAGTCCATCTAGGAATGGAAATCCCATTTCTTTGATTTCAAAATATTTTGAGCAAAGATATAGGCAGAGCATACTTGGAATGATTTAAAGGAAAGGTTATCTTTAATCAGTTTCCTGATATTGACTAGACAGCAATCTCAAATCAACTAAATGATTGATCCTGACAGAAGGAAATCCCAGAAATTTCTACCTTTTCCTATTTTACTAAGTATTTATGCATTAAGATACTTGATTATAATTTGGAAAATTAGTTAAATAAAGTACAACCCATAAAATTATTTTTTAGAACTACTGTCCTAACATGGAATTTAAAGCATGAGAACAATACAAATTGTTCATACAAATTGTAATTGTCCAATGTGCAGACTTGAGGTAAACATATTTTCCTTTCTGTATATTATTACCACAACATGAACACAGTAAAAGGTCCTTTGATATCAAGAGAGTACTGTTTTCCAGACAATCAAGATTTATTAGAAAAACTATGATGTCTCTCTCCCGTGAAAACCCATTCCTGGGGTGCCTGGGTGGCTCAGTTGGTTGGGTGTAAGCTCAGGTCAGGATCCCAGGGTCCTGAAAATGAGCCCTGCATCAGGCTCCTTGCTCAGCCGGGAGCCTGCTTCTCCCTCTCCCTCTGCCTGCTGCTCCCCCTGCTTGTGTTCTCTCTCTCTCTCTCTCTCTCTGTCAAATAAACAAAATCTTAAAAGAAAAGGAAACAAAAACAAACAAACAAAAAAGCCATTCTTGGACTAACTATCCCACACCTTCATCACTACTGTTGAGTATTATGATCACTAGATGTCGCTGCTGTCATTTGAATAAGATTTTCTTCCTGCTTCCTTGCACGTTCCGCTCCCCCGCTCCCCAAAAGAATTCTAATGGTCTTGGGAATTGTTTTTTATTGTTGTTGAGATTTTGGTAAGTGATACTATTTTATATATTAACGGATACAGCTCACTTATTTCTCAAATGAGGAGAGAAAGAACTAGAATGCTGATGTAACTTGTCTAAGAATCCATAGAAAGAGAGTGGTAGACCCATGTTGTAAAACTCTGTTATGTCTATACGTTATAGGCTTTTAAAGAACAAAAATGTTCCAGATGGGAACCATGAAGACAGTCATCTTTTTAAACTAAGACCCAATGAATAATACTTACTACATATTAAGTTAGTTTTGTGGTATTTTCTCCCTGATGACCTTCTCCTTGAAAACTAGATACATATGAATCATGAAAACGCAAGATTTTCCCAGGCCAGACTTTAAAAAGTAAGAGAACATGACATTAGCCATCATCTAGGTTCAGGTGATTCCTTCCTTCAGAGGTCTCCTTCATGAAGTTATTAAAACTAGACAAACATATAAGACACACACAATCCTAGACAGAGAACATCTCCAACCCGCCTTCCCAGCCAAGAGAAAAAAGAAAACTAGCACTTTTCTTCAGAAGACTAGAGCTAAGAAGGATACAGAGGCAGCTGTGAGAGCAATCCTGAGCTGCTTTCACAAGCTGAAGTGAGGAGGGAAAAAGGAAAGATGAAGGCAAGTTAACTGACAGGCAACTAAGTGCCATGGCTGAAGCTTCCATTTATTCCTGCTCCTAAGGGAAAACCAAAAATTCACAACCCCTTGGATGGGTTGGCAGGCAAGAGATAGAGGAGGGAGCTCTCACACACTTGCTCAAAGTTGCTGGACCCCCTTTTTTCAGACCCCGCCGGAGTGGGAGGGAGGAATGGACGTGCCCTGAAAAGAAAAGAAAAAGGACCCGGCATCGCTACCAGCCTTGGGAAAATCTCCACAGATGAGCATTTTTGTTGCGTTAAGTGGCCCACATTAGCAGCCTAAACACGTAGGGGAAGGCTAACAACGCCTGTTAATATGATGCGGGAGAGCAATGACAGACCTGGCATTTGAGAGTGGAAGCGCCAGTTTTACATAAAACAAAACGAAACATTTCTGAGGATTTAAGTTTTTAGGGTTTGGGTGGAGTGAGTTTTGGGGCATGCCTCATTCCATAGGCAAGGCATGTGCTGGGACATCCGTTTGAGAGGCTTGTTATGTTATATATTACACACACACACACACACATACACACTTATTTCAACTATCTCTAAAACAATAATTTCTACAGTATGGAAAAAGCTTCTTAGTCCGTGGTTCTGGGGTTGCCACTAAGAAAAGGATAGGAAGAGTCGTCCCCCTGATATCTCCTTTAAACTCCAGTGTGGGGACTGAGAACTGACAAGGCAGTTCGGAAACCCTGCATAAAAATGGTTACCTCCACCCTTCTCAAGCTGCTGCTTTTCTCTCTCACGCGTAGAGGTAGGGATAGGGACAGGGACAGGAATATAGATAGGGATGAGGGGTGGGGAAGCGGAAGAAGAGAGAGAGGATGGAAGGGAAAGGTGAAAAATCAAGAAAAGGAAGAAAGAAAAAGAAGGAAGGGGAAACTGAAGAAATTAAACCCAATTGCATTCCAATTATTTATTAGGTTTTTTTCCTCCCCCCAAAAAACGATTTAAACTTGCTTGTTCCTTCCTCGCCTTTCTAGCAAACTTCCAGCTTGAACAGTGTTCCAGATTCACGAAAGCAAAACAAAACAAAACTTTGAACGGGCTTTGGGGGGGGGAGGATAGAAATGCCTGAAAACCCGCGCGCTGATTATCAACAGTCTGCTTGCTGCTAGGACGTCAACCAGTCGTGGAGCGCACGGATCAGCCTCGTTACTTTTCTTTCCAGAGCCCCTTCACCCTCGCTTAGCATCTCCTTTCTCCAAGATTGGCTTCAGAGCAGCCAGGCAAGGTCTGGGAGTGAGGCCGGCTTTTTCTGCGAAAGAAGCCAGAAGCCGATAGGATCCACCGAGACTAAAATGCGGAAAGGCCCCCTAGTCCCTGCGGGCCCAGCCTCAAATTTCCCCGCACACTGTGAAAGTTTTTCGAAACTCCGCGACTCAGTGTAAAGACCTGGGGTTTCTCCTGGGTTGGTCTCCCTGGCCACAGGGGTCACCCAACCAAATCTAGTCTCCCCTTTAATGCCTTTATCTCAGTACATCAAGCAACCCATTTGGAAAAATCAAAGACCCTTTGGGCTGCAAGAACTGACTGGAGAGAGCCGGGATCTCAGATCTTCCTGTTTGGGAGTGGAGGGGAGCATGGACTGAAGAGAAGTCGGGAAAAGCCCCGCAGTAAGCAACTGGCCGACAGAGGAATCTGGGCTGTTTTCTCTAAGAGAGCCCTAAAAAAGCACTGGAATGTGGTGGTGTCGGCAGCAGACGCTGCTTTATGAGACCCGAATTCAGGCTGCTCTAGATGAATTTTGGATAAAAATGGTTTATCGCTTCAGACCCAAATATTCCCTGACCTGTTTCCCAACGCGCTCTGGCGCTTTGCTGGGAGAGCGCCGCGCTGCCGGAGACTTGGCGCTTCTGTCAATTGCACGGAGCAATTACTAAGAAAATATTGTGACGATGTTGTAGGGCGGAAGGGGATGTGAGGGGGTGTGGGAGGGGGGAGTTAGTTTGGAGAGCGATTTGCAAAGGAATATTAAGTTTGATTCCCGAGGTCACCGCGGGAAAACGGGTTGGCGTTGGGTGAGCTTCAGAGCTCTTCCTCTAGGTGGCGGACGTTGGTACCCAACAACAACAGTTAGGCGGGTGCTGACTGCAAACACAGGATTAAGCTTCTTGCTGGTTAAAAAAATAATAATAATAATAGTAATAATATAGAGGTGTGGGGCTGTTTTTCCCCCTTTTGGATATTTATTTATTGTAGGGAAAAGTCATTGATTTTCCTAAGCAAACTGTGTTTCTCCTTCACTTGGTGGAAAATAAAAACTGTTTGAATAAATAAGTTATTTCTGAACATTTTGTTGTCAAAGTGTTAAATGTTCCCGTCATTTTTATTCAAACACTAACATGATTACAGCCAATTATATATTCACCAGTGTTCTTTATTTTAGAGTAATTGTACTTGTCACTAATAAAACAGAGGCATAATGGATCGCTACTGTTCTGGATTTTCAAGCAATTTTGTGTAATTTGATTGAATTATACATCTTATCTGCTACTTTTTTATTTTTATATTTGGGGATCCTATTTTCTTGAAAATTGCGGCTCTATGCTTGGTTTGTTGTTTCTCCAGTAACGTACACTTCGGTAACACTGATAAATAGAAAGAGTCCTTTTGAAATGTCGAAAATCAGCTGTTTCTTTCGCCACCCTTATCCCCACCCCCTCTCTGCACTTCAGCTCGGGAAGACCTGAACTGTGGCTGCCAGGCAGTCAGAACCAGTGGCTGCGCTTACCCAAAAAGTCCAATGCCAAGACAAACTCCCCATTCACCCCAAAGGCAGCCATCTCCCTGCCTGGAGTCTTTGGGGTTTTGTCTCTTTCCTGTAATGATACTGTTGGGTGTCTGGAGCTTCAAACATGCCAAGACAAGCCGACCATGGGTTCAGTTCATGTGCAATATGTATCAAGGGAAAGAGTATGCACAGCACAGCCGAAGGATAAACTGTATATATTACTCTAATTACACAACCCCCAAATGTCTTACTTACCCAACAAGCACCACCAGGCAACCCCTACTCAGCCCATAATTACAATTATCTGTCTATTCGCCTATGTTCTTTTTGGTTTCAGATATACCTAGAGAACAAGGATCAATAGTTTCTCCCTCCCTTTTAAAAAGACAATTTCAATAAAAAGATACATGAAAAGGCACATGCATCTACCCAATGTTCACATATCTGAACAAATCAAGAAATAAACGTGACAGCAGACAGGACATAGGATTTTGAGAGATCATCTCTGCAACTGAAGAAACAGAGAATGTGCAGTTCTTCTCCCAATAAATCCCTTCAGTTCCCAGGACACGACTCAAACGCCCCGCTAGGAGCTGCAGCTGCGAGATTGAGCCAAAGTCTCTGACAAGTGCCTTGTGTATGACCCAATATTTATCAATAACAACAACAACAAAATCAAGTGAAACCAAGGCTGGGGATTTTGAACTGTTTCTAAAGTCCTGGCGTGGATACGCACGTGGGGGAAAAACATCGCTGGAGATGAGTTGGCTCCATTTGTCCGCCCTGGGGAGCAATCTTGGGGCAAAATCCACTGCTAATTGATCCCAACCAGCTACACTATCAGCTGAGAATGCTTGAGGAGACAAAGAATGAGGAGTGCGTCCTAAAGATACTCTAAGCATTTTTCAAGTAAATCGCGGTACCTAATCAATAGTGTGTACATACACATAAATAGAGAAAGGGAATTACTTCTAATTAATGAGAAAAATAACGTTTCATGTGTAACTCCAGACTTTTCTAAAATCCAGTGTCTCCCATCCTTTGATTGTTTTGTGGTTGGACTTCCAACTTCCCCCAGGAGAACCAGCGGGCCCAGTTTAGTGTTCGGAGCTGAAGTGCAGACACTCAGCTCAATTAGGGGCCTTCTCGCATCTTCTGGGCTGTTTACTCCAAGGCCAAAGGGTAGGCTGCTTGGGCAGCGATCCCAGCGCAGTGTTGGGTGCCGCCCGCGGCGGCGGAGGCAGGATTTGGGACAGCTCCTGAGCAAGCCCTGCGCCGCTCAGCTCCTAGACAGCGCTCCGCCGTCTGCCAGGCTGCTCTCCAAAGGAGCTGGGCTTTTTCAGCGTTTCCACTTCCCCGTGGCCTCATCGATCTTATCTAACAAGTTCACGCTCCAAAGAGAAAAGGAAACAGTGAGGGGGGGGGGTGGAAAAACCACCAAACCTCTTCGCCGTGGTGATTCATAGTTCACACGTTCACGAGCCCAACTTTGCCGACCGTGCTTTTTTCCCTGAACATTACTTTCTCTCCTGCATGCCTTAGGACAAACCCAGAAGGAAGATACTAAAACTGGTAAACAAGACTCTACGATTGTCTTTAAAATAAAAGTGACCATCCCCACCCCCCCCCACTACCTTTGTTGTAGATTCTGAAACCGAGGAGTCGGGGTGTTTTGTTTTCACACGCTAACGGAACTTGTTCCTGACGTGGTTCTGCGTCTAGCTTACCCTGGCCGCTCCTCTTCTCCCTGCATGCGGCTCCTTCCAAAGGGCAGGAGAGAAATAGGGGTATAACTGGTCTCCCCTAGTGGGTTCAACACCCCTTACATGTAACTGAATATTCGCATTAACTTCACCTGCATGTACCCTAGTCTTTTAACTCTGAGCTGTGCTTTTACAAATAACAAGCTTAAAACCATTAACTGGTCTCTATTTTTTTTTCTCCCCGTTCATCGTAGCACATGACCTCTTAGCCCCCAAATATTGATCTGTGTGCATGCTTTCGGCGTGATGAGCAAACACGAGACACCTCGGCTGCAAAGGTAACTATAAAGGGGGAAAATCTGGAAACGAAACCTAAAAGCAAGTCCTCTGGCTTGATTGCGCTCGGCAGGCTCCGCGACAAAGGAGTTCCGGGCAGGCGCGCGGGTGTGCTCGGGGAGGAGCGGCGGGCCCAGGACTCCGCGACACTCCTCACCGGGAACTGTCCGGGTTAAAGCCTCCCAGGGTGAGCGGAGGGTGTGGGGAGGGGGAGATCAGGACCTTTTGGGAAATGCTGCTCCAACAGATATTCCTTCGCTATTAGGAGGGGGAGGTGGGAGACCTACAGGAACCGCAGTTTGAGAGTGAGGAGGCAGGTGGGTAGGAGATAGGCAGTAAGTCAAAACTGGCTCATAGCTTTGTCCACCTGGGTTTTTAGAAAGGGAATTGATGTACTGGATTAGCAAAGTTTACTTTCTCTCATTTGACTTTCCCCATGAGAAGAGGGACTCTGTGATGGAGGGTTCTCAGCGTACCTTCTGACCTGCCCACTCCAAGGCTTGCAGTTTTCTCTCTCATTCCTTCACAGACCATTAGTGGGTATGAACAGTTTCTCAAATACACTCATCACTCTCCTTTAGGGACCCTGGACTGTTCAGTGCTCTCCACGTACCTTTGAGAGTTGACCATCTAAAAACCTCAACTAGCACTGATCCGCCTTTCCTCACAATGACTGGAGTTGGGGGGGGGTGTTAGGAGGGTGCTTCAAAATAGGGGAGACTGGATGCACCACATTTTCCGAAGAGTGCTATAACACTTCCCAAAGTAGATTATGCAGGCTCCTATGGGAAATCAAATTGAAGCTCCAACTAATTAAGGAGAATAGTGACAGGATAGTTAGGAGCTCAGCATTTTGAAGCCTGTAAGTTCTCCTTTCAGCCTGATATATATTTATCAAGTCTTTCTTTTTCTCCCTCTTTTGGTGTCCCACTGATGGAAAATCCATTATCTTGTGTGCTGACTTTTGTCAAGTCTCAATTCCTCCCTTTTCAGATAGACTCCAGGGTTAGAGCTAAAGACCTCCATCATTCTCCTTTACCATAACCCCTCCAACTCTTTGTCTTTCTCTTTAGCATTTCCTGACCCCTTTGAAAGAAGAGCTGTGCCATTTCCTTGAGCAAGGAGAGGAGAAAGCCTCGCAGAGCACCCTGCCCAAAAGGTGTAGGATCATATCTCCCAATTGGATCAAGTCAAGAAATGGAACTGGCTTGCCCTTAAACTATTAGAGACTCAACTCCTTCCAAAAATTGTCTACCCTGCCCCCAAGGTCTTGAGGGGGCTGGCAAATAAAGGGAAAGAAGTAAAGGGTAGTGGGCATTTTATATTTACAAAATATGTGTAGAGTATTTGACTGAAAGGCCCCGAGACACTTTTTAAAAGTCCTTGGCCCTGGGATGATAATATTTCATTGTCCATCTCTCTGCCTGGCTCTCCAATGAAAAGAAGCTACTTCCAAGCATATTTTGTTGCAGATGTCCTGCAGTTTATTTGGATGAGTATGTACTTGCCTTCAGAGAGCTTGGGACCTCTGACAGCATCTCAGAAACCTGCCTGGGGAGTCCCAGGGGTCTCTATACAGACCTTCTTCTTCTTTCTTCACCTTGGACTTTCTCACTTCCGAAGCAGCTTCCATAGCTTATACCAGTTAAAGATTTCGATTCTCAAATACGAGGCTCTCCCATAGTTTTTTTTTTTTTTTTTTCCTCAAGGTTCTCAAGCAAAATTGCCGGTGCCACAATGTTATGATGGAAGGATGCTGAAATGACAGGCCTAGTAGACGCTTGTCTTAATCATCGGCTTCTTAATTTAGTTTTAGTGCAGTGTGTGTGTCTGTGTGTGTGTCTGTGTGTGTGTGTGTGTGTCTGTGCTTGTGCGCGCGCACACATGCTCGCACACATGTGCGCGCCCCCGGAGATATTGGGGGTGCGCGCGTGCGTGGTGAGAGCAACCGCTTGACAACCTGCAGCTCCCTAATGAGTGACGAGGCAGGGCTGCTGCAGAAAAGTAACACTTCCCTGGTGTGAAGACCTCTTACTGAGAAGTTTAGTTCACTACTGTTCTCGCAAACCTAATCGTATAACCTGTAACCAAAACCCACAGAACAAGGATACAACACGCTAAAGAGTAACTTATAATCACTAAATGTTAGCACCATTACCTGCTGTTAGGAAGGGATTGCAGACCTCTCTCTTCAGTCTCTGGAAATACCTGGATGCCTCTGCATGCGTTCCACTTGTTCCCAAACGTCACAGGGTCAGGGACTCCCTATGCATCTGCAGGAAGAGAGCTTTAGCCAGAGCTTGGTGCCACTCCAAGGACACTCTGTCCAGGGAGCTGAAAGCAAAGTGGATTTTAGGTTAAGAATGGCCCTCCCCCCTTTAACCAGCAGGTAACAAGGGAAAAAAGAAGTGAAAAACTGACAGAAAGCAGGAAAAAGGCCTTAAGGAAGACTTAATGTAACACCGCCAAATGAAAAAACCTAAATGTGCTGCTCCCTACTCAGATACAATAGGCTATGGAGCCTTGGTTATTAATTAAAACTAGAGATGAAACAATCTAATTCATTACCAAGCAATTCTTATGTTGGAACTTCTCACTCTTTACAAACATGGCCTGTCCTCTTTTGGGGGGAGGTGGTGGGGTAGGACAGCAGACAGAGAGGGAGAGATGTTTACCACTTTATATACCGGAAAATTACATTTGCTCTGACTTATGCTTTGATTCATTAACGGTGTACATTTATAGATGTTCATATGTGAGAGATGAAGATTAAGCTGATGTTGGGAAACTAGTAGAATGATACAGAATTTGTTTTAGATCTGAGACCACTGGATGCCCTCTGTCTTCTGAAAGTAATCATAGGGACTGAGTGAGGTAGAAATAGAGTTGGGGCTTCGTGTGTTTAGGACAGAAGCCCAAGGTGGATGTGGGCATTCCTTCAAATCCAATTTGCACCCAAATTGACCGGTAGGATTTACAAAGCTCCATCCAGGGACTTTCAACTTGCACAATGCTCTGCCCAAGTACCCCCTCCCCCTCCATTTCATCTAGTAGCAGCTCTAAAAAGAAGCCATTGCTGAGACAAATGTGGGCTGCTGAGTAAATAGTGAATGTTTTGTTGAACAAGTGTACCCCCACACCTATATATATATATATAGTACTCTATCTCACCATGAAGTCCATTAAAATTATCAAAAGGATATAAAATCATTTCCCCCCAGATTGCAAATGACCTCTGTTATTAGGGAGAATAGATCTTTACAGTGATTATATTAAAGTATAATCTATTTATTCTTACAAAAATATCCTATTCTGATACTCACATCCCTGCAATCCTTAAAATAATATAACACATTCTTAATTTGCATGCAAAATATTTTCCCAGTCAATATAAGCTCCTGGCACATCAAACAAGATTATTACAGCTCTCATTAGCAGACCCCAGTTTTTGCTTTTTGAAAGTAAACAAAAGAAAAACTTATTTTCACCTGCTAAAATTTTATGCAAGATTACAAAACAATGCACACTCAGCTTTGACCTAAGAAACACCTTTAAAACATTAAAAATTCATCAGTCAGTGCTGGTGTTGTATTCAAGGAATGCTCCTCCAGTTTGCTGCTGAGCTCAGATTTGAATAAAATGTCCAATGTTAACAAACAATACCCACGTTTGGCACTTTGTGTATTAAATTGATCAAACAGATTTTAGGAGGCACAATGCACAATTTGTACAGACCTGATTGAGTTAATATAATATCAGCAAATTTTACATCGAAATGATTCTGTTTCTTTTCTTTGTGTTTAAAACCAGCACAGATTACAAATTTTAATGATCTGAAAATGTTTGGTATACAAAATCATGCTTATTTCAGTATTAGCAAAAACACAAGAAATTTTTCAACACAAACACCCAGCTGTGTCTATTTTAAAAGCAGTTCAATGACAGCTTGCACTTATGAGCATGCAATCAGCTAATTTCGCTTTTTTTTCTTCTGTGTTAATCAACACTTTCCTTCCTGCATATCAGAGTACAAATAGTATAGTTACTCCACATCAGTAAATGTTTACGTAACCTGTCCTTTCCCAAGAATCCGGTTACACCGAATCATTTCACGCTAGACCGACTACGAAAACGTACCGGGCCGTCCACCTCAGAGGGAGCCCTTGTGTGCCATTATAAGTGGTGATGAGAAGGGGGGCTGTGGGGGGAGAAATGGGGAGGAGTAGGTGGAGGAATGGAGTGAGGGAGAGGAATAGACTGAAGAGAAGGGGGGGTAGCGAGTGGGGAGGAGGGGGGAAGAAGAGAGGAGGGAGGAAAGTGAGTTGAGGAAGAGTAGGAATAACAGGCCTGAGGGGGGGAAAAGAGTGAAAGGGGGAAAGTAAGCAGAAAGAAGAGGAAGGCTCACAGGTCTCTCCAACCAGTCCCCAAAGCCCATTAGCTCACCCAGCTCTGTAAGAAATTGGAGCTTAGAAGTCAGTGTTTGGGGCCATGTCACTATCAACGTTTATAGTTGGGACCCTTGAGCTTTCCCACATGTAAATATAGCTTAAGTAAGGTAATATGTAGAAATGGGAGGGGGGATACATACATAGAGTGGAAGGATAGATGAGGTTAGTCCAATATTCAAAGTTTCTTTATGGTATTCCTAATAGAGATTTTAAAAATCACTAGCTATTTGTAATTGTCTGTTATTCTCTTCAGATTTTATTCTCGCTTTCTCTTCCTCTGGATTTCAAGGTAGGGAGTGGGGTGGGGAGAGGGCAATAACTCCATACTAACCTGAGTATTCTTGTGTTCATCAATTGCATTCTTTAAATTAGAATTGAACTTTAACATCACACATAGGCATTGCTTTTTTTCTTCCTTTTCCTAAATACTAAATCTGCCAGACAATTTAATAGTTTATCAAAGTTAGTAAATGTTTACATTTTATGATTACTTTACAGAGGAGGGGGAAAGTGCCTTTCGTTTATGCTTCTCCTCCACCTCCCTCTTCTCTAGGGCTACATCCTCCGTAAAATGTGGTATGTTTCATACCCATGTGGGATGAAACAGCCTTTGATCAGTGTGCTCCGCACCAAATTCCAATCCCTGGGAAATGCTGGGCCTTAGCCCTGCCCCTGGCCACGGGATCCTTTTAAAGCCCCCGAATCACAATCTCCCCACTCACTTCAGCCCTCAACCGAACCTTCCCAGCTCTAACGCCCAAGAAGCTGGGATTGTAGGACCCACGTACCCAAGGTTTCTAGTTGCCTTCCATCTGCATTCAGAGTGGGAAAGGGCTGGCTTCAGCATGCGGTTATTTCAGCATTAAGGCCCGCACAAATCAAAAGCATTTGAGAAACGGGAAGAAAAAAAGAAAAGAGGGGGTGAAAACAGGAAGGCTTAAAAAAAAAAAAAAACCAAACGGAAAGAAATAGCCGCCCACCCTTATTTTCCCTCCAATGTCAACAAGCAAAATGAAACATTTCCAGGGTGATCGCTCGCAGCTACTCGCTTCCAATTCGGATTAGAAGCTGAGGAGACGCTCGAGCGGCGAAGAGAAAACGACACCGAGTCACCCAGCGTGTGAGCGACGGTCTGGAGCAGGAGAGAAGGGAAGGAAGAGACACATATACATAGCATGTGTTACCTGGTTTATTTCGAGATTGTTTGGTATTGTTTTCTCTCTGAGCACCCCTCCTTTCGGAAGGCTCTCATAGGCGCCCACCACTGAGCCGCCCCCGCCCGCCGCCGCAGCGCCGGGACCCCAGGCCCGGCTTCCCCGCGGCGCCCGAGCTCCGAGCTCGCCGCCGCCCGGCCGCAGGAACTGAGTAAGTAACCCCTGTTTGGCCCCCGCGCTCGCCAGCCCACTTCCTCCTCCTCATCCCTTCGTCTCCAAACCCCATCCAGACCCTCCTCCCTCAAGGTGCAGGACACCCCCCTCCCCACGCCAGGGGTGGGCCTTCCCTCCCCAAGCATCCAAAGCCTCGCTGGAGTGTTACCTACAAGGGGCACAATTTTCCTACGGGCTCAGAAATGCCGACCCGGGCCTGCAGGGCCGACTCGGGAAAGGAGCGCCTCGCCTCTTCCTCCTCCATTTCCTGCCCTGTCCTTGCATCCTCTCCCTGCACTCCCACTCTTCGCTCCACCACCGCTGCCGCCGCCGCCCCCGCTTTTAAAAAAATAAAATTGAATACAAACTTTAATCAATAACGACAAATATTGACGCTCAAAAGAAAATGACCCAATACAGTGAGAAGGCAGCCAGAAATGTGAGATATTTGTCCTAAGAGGGGGATTTCGGTTGGGCAGACCCGCAGGGTGGAGGGGGTGGAGGGGGCGCAGAGAAGGGCCGCGGCGCAGCGTGCTCCCGGCGGCGTATCCCTGCGCGGCTCCGCGCGGCCGCGAGGCCCAGGCCCGCGGTGAGGGGGAGGCGAGCGCCGAGGGGGCGGGAGCCAGCGGGCGGGGCGGGGGTGGGTGGGCCCAGATCCGCCGATTGGTCGACGGCAGGAGAGACGCTCCCGCACGCCGCCAGCTCTGATTGGCCCAGCGGTAGGAAAGGTTAAACCAAAAATTTTTTTACAGCCCTAGTGTGCGCCTGTAGCTCGGAAAATTAATTGTGGCTATAGCCGCCTCGATCGCTGTCTCCCCAGCCTCGCCGCGGCCGCTCCGGGACGCGCCCGCCCGCCGCCCGGCTCTCCCCCCCTTTGGGCTGCTGCTGCTGCTGCTGTGACTGCTGCTGCGAGAGGAGGAGGAGGAGGAAGCAGCAGAAGGGGGGGGGAGCGGGGGGTGGGGGGGAGACCAAGAAGTAGAGTTGGGAGCGAGGGAGCTTCACCCCCGGGGCGGTGGTTGTTTCTTTTTTCTCTTTCTTTCTTTTTTTCTTTTCCTTTTTTTTTTCTTCTAATTCCTGAGGGGTGGTTGCTGCTTTTGCTACATGACTTGCCAGCGCCGGAGCCTGCGGTCCAACTGCGCTGCTGCCGGAGCGCTCAGTGCCACCGCCGCCGCCCGCGCCGCCCGCGCCCCGCTCGGCACCCACCGGTCGCCGCCGCCCGCCGCGCCGCTGTCCCGCTCCCGCGCCGCCGCCGCCGCCGTTTCCCCCCCGACGACTGGGTGATGCTGGACATGGGAGATAGGAAAGAGGTGAAAATGATCCCCAAGTCCTCGTTCAGCATCAACAGCCTGGTGCCAGAGGCGGTCCAGAACGACAACCACCACGCGAGCCACGGCCACCACAACAGCCACCACCCCCAGCACCACCACCACCACCACCATCACCACCACCACCCGCCGCCGCCCGCCCCGCAACCGCCACCGCCACCACAGCAGCAGCCGCCGCCGCCGCCGCCGCCCCAGGCACCGCAGCCCCCCCAGGCGCGGGGCGCCCCGGCAGCCGACGACGACAAGGGCCCCCAGCAGCTGCTGCTCCCGCCGCCGCCGCCGCCGCCACCGGCCGCCGCCCTGGACGGGGCCAAAGCGGACGGGCTGGGCGGCAAGGGCGAGCCGGGCGGCGGGCCCGGGGAGCTGGCGCCCGTCGGGCCGGACGAGAAAGAGAAGGGCGCCGGCGCCGGGGGGGAGGAGAAGAAGGGGGCGGGCGAGGGCGGCAAGGACGGGGAGGGGGGCAAGGAGGGCGAGAAGAAGAACGGCAAGTACGAGAAGCCGCCGTTCAGCTACAACGCACTCATCATGATGGCCATCCGGCAGAGCCCGGAGAAGCGGCTCACGCTCAACGGCATCTACGAGTTCATCATGAAGAACTTCCCCTACTACCGCGAGAACAAGCAGGGCTGGCAGAACTCCATCCGCCACAACCTGTCCCTCAACAAGTGCTTCGTGAAGGTGCCCCGCCACTACGACGACCCGGGCAAGGGCAACTACTGGATGCTGGACCCGTCGAGCGACGACGTGTTCATCGGCGGCACCACGGGCAAGCTGCGGCGCCGCTCCACCACGTCGCGGGCCAAGCTGGCCTTCAAGCGCGGCGCGCGCCTCACCTCCACCGGCCTCACCTTCATGGACCGCGCCGGCTCCCTCTACTGGCCCATGTCGCCCTTCCTGTCCCTGCACCACCCCCGCGCCAGCAGCACTTTGAGTTACAACGGCACCACGTCGGCCTACCCCAGCCACCCCATGCCCTACAGCTCCGTGTTGACTCAGAACTCGCTGGGCAACAACCACTCCTTCTCCACGGCCAACGGCCTGAGCGTGGACCGGCTGGTCAACGGGGAGATCCCGTACGCCACGCACCACCTCACGGCCGCCGCGCTCGCAGCCTCGGTGCCCTGCGGCCTGTCGGTGCCCTGCTCCGGGACCTACTCCCTCAACCCTTGCTCGGTCAACCTGCTTGCGGGCCAGACCAGTTACTTTTTCCCCCACGTCCCGCACCCGTCAATGACTTCGCAGAGCAGCACGTCCATGAGCGCCCGGGCCGCGTCCTCCTCCACATCTCCGCAGGCCCCCTCGACCCTGCCCTGTGAGTCTTTAAGACCCTCTTTGCCAAGTTTCACGACGGGACTGTCCGGGGGACTGTCTGATTATTTCACACATCAAAATCAGGGGTCTTCTTCCAACCCTTTAATACATTAACATCCCGGGGACCAGACTGTAAGTGAACGTTTTACACACATTTGCATTGTAAATGATAATTAAAAAATAAGTCCAGGTATTTTTTATTAAGCCCCCCCCCCATTTCTGTACGTTTGTTCAGTCTTTAGGATTGTTTATTATTCTAACAAGGTGTGGAGTGTCAGCGAGGTGCAATGTGGGGAGAATACACTGTAGAATATAAGGTTTGGAAGTCAAAATTATAGTAGAATGTGTATCTAAATAGTGACTGCTTTGCCATTTCATTCAAACCTGACAAGTCTATCTCTAAGAGCCACCAGATTTCCATGTGTGCAGTATTATAAGTTATCATGGATCTTTATGGTGGACGCAGACCTTGAGAACAACCTAAATTTTGGGGAGAGTTTTAAAATGTTAAACTGTAATTTGTATTTAAGAAGCATTCGTAGTAAAGGTGCCCAGGAAATTATTTTGGCCATTTATTGTTTTGTCCTTTTCTTTAAAAAACTGTTTTTTTCCTTTTGTTTACTTTTAGACCAAAGATTGGGTTCTAAAATGCACTTGGTATGCTAAGTATTAAAAAAAAAAAA
>ML107082.1:16776-35068 GCA_003697995.1 Taxidea taxus jeffersonii | reverse complement strand
CTCCACCCATCCATCCCTCCACCCATCCATCCCTCCACCCATCCATCTACCCTTCTATCCATTCACCCACCCATCCACCCACTCACCTACTCATCCATCTATCCACCCGTTCATCTACTCACTCATCCATCCACCTGCTTACCCATCCATCCATCCATCTATCCACCCATCCACGTACTCACTCATCCATCCACGTGCCTACCCATCCCTCCACCAACCCATCCACCTATCCATCATCCATCTCCCCTTCCACCCACCTACCCATCCACTTCACAAATATTTATCAGGCTCCTGCCAAGCTCATGACAGGTCTAGGCTCTGGACATAAACAAGATAAGCATGGACCTTGCTCTCACAGATTACAATCAAGGGAGGAGGAAAACAGAGCAAACAGAGGCAGACAAAAATCCAAGAAGCCCACACGGCGAGGAGTGCTCTGAAGTGAATGAAACAGAGTGATGTGCATTAGAGTGGACAGGGGATGGTCGTTTAGCTGGGATGGGAAGGGCAGGCCTCACTGAGAAGGTGACCTTTGGCCCGAGACCAGAATGACAAGAAGGAGCAAAGATCTGGAGGAAGAACATCCCAAGCAGAGAGGACAGCTGGCTGCAAGGGCTCTCAGGCTAGAACAAGCAAGGCCTGCGTGCCAAGGGGCTGCGGGCATGAGCAGTGGGGACAGGGGCAGGACCAGGCTGCCAAAGACCTGGACCACCCACGGCAGCATCACACAAGACCAAGGGCCTTTCAAATAGCCAGGCGAATGTGAATCATATACCAGAATATTTTATTACTCTATTTCAATACTCCAGGAATACCATCCCCAAATATTCTGGTAGGACCATCTCTGTGGCCATGGGTCAAGTGCAGTAGGCTAGCTTGGACCCAGTCTGGACCCTGCTCTGCCCCCTCACTCCCTCGCACTTCTTTCCTTAAGGGAGGCCACCTGCTGTGGCCTCTTCAGATGGGAAAGAGTGTGCGTTCCCTGTTTGTGCGACACTTGGGGGCTCCTATCTGCTCAGCCTGCTCAAGGGTCAGTGTTTAGTGATGGGGATCAGCCGGATCTGACCTCAGGGAGCTCGCGATTTCACGGGCATCTCTGGGGGCCGGGGACCCCATGGGGTAGGGGAAGACGTCCATGTATGCCAGTGTGGAGCCCGGTGGTGGGCATGCCTTGCCCTGCATTTCTTGCCTTCCTAGGCAGCTTGCAAGGGTGCGGAGAGCCCTCGGCTCTCTGTGCTGCAGCAGATCCCTGCAGCCTCCCCCATCAATGAGGAAGGAGCAGAGGTGCTGTCACTGATGTTCGTGTCCCTTCCTGTCCCACCAGAGCATCATCTGGTTCAGAAGCTGGTTCTTTGCCACAGCTCCAGGAGACGGTGTCCCTGGCTAGGGAATCTGTTTGCTTATGTTGATAAACCTACGTGGAGGGAGGTCTGACGAAAGGGGGGTTTTGCTGTTTGAGGAAGAAGCCCAAGAGATGAGAAAATTGGGAGACTCTTAAGGGATCTGCTTCTCAGCCTGGCCTAGGGACTAGTCTGACCCCATGGAGGGGACGTTGTCCCTATTTCCTTGAGAAACACACTGTGGCTCTGTGGGCTGAATGAGGGATCAGGGAGGGTGGTGTGGTAATACGCACCCGGGCAGGACACGGACCATGAGGGAGGGATCCCCAAGGAGACCCAGCAGGACAGGTGGAGGCCATGCTGTCCATGATGAGGGTGAACCCTCAGCAGACAGGAATGACACTCTGTGGACGTCAGTTCAGGGTGGGTCTTAAGCCTCAGAGAGACTCTGTCCTCTTGTCTGTGGGCTGGGGAGTGGACAGTGGGACCCTGTCCCTGACTTGCAGTCAGGCAGGTGGGAGCCACCAGGACAACACAATGAGTGAATCTTCACGAGGCCTCATCTGAACCTCTGGAAAGTGGACCCCGGGGATGTGCAAGTTACATGTGTGAACGTGACCTCTGACATCTATGCAGACTCGCAAGCCATGGGGCTGAGGCTGGTCCCATAAGGGTGAAAAGGACTACTAAGCTCCTTCATTATGCGCCAGAGGTCTTCGGATCACTGGCCCTTGGCTCTTGTGATCAGAGGCTGGGCTGATTCGGCTGTTGATTCCACAGTTCTCTTGAGACGGCCCCCTCTTCTGTGCACCCGTGAGCACTCAGGGAGGCACCACTGGGATTCTGAGGGGGAGGGAATGGTCCATGTTTGCAGGGGCCATTATTTCATCCCTTCTCATCGATTCTGCCAAGAAGTATTACCCTATTCACTGTGGGGGGTCGTGGCTCGAGAGGGTCCACAGCATGGCCAAGGGCTCCTGGCTATAAAGACAGGGTGGACAGACAGCCTGTTGGAGGGCCAACCCTCCGCTACCCAGGACTCTGCTGGAGGCTGGTAGACACATGGTGGCTTCGCTCTATTGTACTGAGTGACACATCTGGGAAGAATGATTCCTGGTCAACCCACTCCCAGCTGAGATACCAGCGAAGCTCCAGGTGGCAGATGGGCTCTTGACAAATGGTCCTGAACACAGGTATGAGGTCTTACCAAAAAGCTCATTGTATTTTTCCCAAGGCCAAAATACTGTAACTTGCACCCTGGAAATGTGCATTTTCCAAAAACGGATCCCGTTGGCAAATGGCAGAAGAGTGTTTTCATGTTGGTTTTTTAGAAATCCTTCCCCAGAAAAAAACAATTTGAAGCTTGGATGGGTGTTTATTAGCCTGGAGTCTGAAAGAACAAAGCTGTTGTTGGTTGCAGGCAAACGAAACCCACAGGGGTCTGCTTTGGGGTGGTTTTACCGGACAAGATTCAACAGACCACTTATGTGAATAAGTTACTTAACCCTCAAGGCTACTGGGGGACACTAAAAAAGAGTTTATGGCCAAGGCCAGGGCTGGCAGCTGACTCGGCTGGTGGATGTGGGATGTATGTAAAGGAGGCTTAGAGACTTGATATGTTCCACGCTCCAGTTAAATTTAATAGCTTAGGAAAAACACCCTTGCCCCACCACTGTCGGAATGTAGAATCTGTGCCTATAACTTTGGCCATCTGAGCCTGAAGCAAGACATTGCAGGGAGGAGGCGAAGGAGGGAGAGAATGGGAAGGCTGAAACATGCATGTTCCATGCAAAGTCTTCTCTGTGGCTGGTGACATGTGTGTGCATTTTTTATGCTTTCTGTACAAAGGCCCGTGTGGATCAGTCCCACGGAGCAGAAGCAGCGTTGGGCCCTAAGGCCAGAGCCAGGCCTTGTGGTCGCCTCTTGGCCCCAGCTGTGGTACCCAGGTCCACCTGTGACAACCCACGAAGCCGGGACAAGGGTTAAAAATACACTTCGCACACTCACACCGAAACCATTGTAAGTCATCAATGAAGAAAAAGTGCTAAAGAAAATATTCTACCCAGCAACTTTGACAGAAATACCTCCTCAATAAATGGAAGGCCAGGTTCAAATGATTCTTATATTCCTAGACATCTGCTCCAGAATGTGCGTGTGGGGGGAGCTGAGCCTCTAAGACCTCCCCGTTTCTCTTCCCAGCTCTGCCTCCATCCCGTGCCTCTAGGGGTCTCATGCACACTTAAGTAACATCCGATTTCTATTCCCATGCCCCCAATCTCTACTGCCTGGCCACTTATTCCGTCCTGGAAGAGGGATGGTGGGTGCGTATCCTTTGACGTCGTTTGTGCAGCGAGTTCTGGAGTCCTAGGTGTCCAGAGAATGTTCTAGAAGAGGGCGCCAGTTCTGAGTGGGTATGCACCCTGGGCCCCATAGATTCTTCATCCGAGGGGGGAAGAGCACAGCTAGACAAAAGCTAGGATAGGGCCCTCGAAAGTGCCAGACCCAACCAGAGGCCCCTTGCCTGGGTTCGTGGGCTGTAGGGTGGTACCCATTGTCAGCCTAATAAGAGGAACTCATCTATGTTGCTGCCAGAATCCTCTGTCAGCCTTACATGGCATCAGACATTAAGGAGAGTAAGACGAGGCAAAATATTTTGGTGGTTTTGATTGACCCGAAGAAGTCTGAGACACTGGTTGGGAGACTCAAAATAAATTCATCCTGGTGCACCCAGCTGCTTTTCCTGGAGCCCAGGACGCAGGCCCAAGAAAAGCCGTCCCTGCACCCCGTCTCTGCCAAGCCTGCCCCCGTGGTCAGAGCACCTGTGGCCAAGCCCGCCCCCTTACTGGCCGCGTCCGGGCAAGCAAGTTACTCCCAGGACCGAACCAGTCCTCTCAATGGCCACGTGGAGGCGATGCGTCCGTAAAGGGGAGGTGACCGTGGTACCTTGTCTGTGATGGTTTGCCTCATGGGTCAAGGCGGCTGGACTTGTGCCCAGACGTGGGGTCACACATGCTGGGTGTTTCTACAAGGGTGTTTTTAGAAGAGATTATTTAAGTCGGTGGACTCTGGGTAAAGCAGATCGCCCAGTCAGAATACGGCCTCATGGAATCAGCAGAAGCCTCTAACGGAACGAAAAACCAACCTCCCCCAAGCAAGAGAGAATTGTGCAGGGAACAGGGCCCAGACTTGAACTGCGAGACTGGCCCCTCCCTGGGTCTCCAGCTAGCCGGCCTGTCCTGAAGATTCCGGAATGGTGAGCTTCCACAGTCACACGAACCAATTCCTTAGAATAAATCTCTTTCTCTATGACATCCTGTTGGTTCTGTTTCTTGGGGGGAAGCCGGACCAATACACCCCCTTGCAGGGCTTGTGAGCCGCATAATGGGTGTGGCCCAGCACCCCACAGACCGTGTCCTCAAGGCACATGAACTATTACCATAAGCAGGAGCATAGGCTTCTAAGTCCAACTATGAATGGGCTCTAGCTCATTCATTACCCACCCACCATCTCTGGGCCTCAGTTTCCTTATCTATAAAATGGGTTTAATAGTGACTCTCACTTGTGTTGGTAAAGATTCTGGTACAGTGCGTGGAATTCATTCATTTCCTTTTTTTTTTTTTAAACCCAAAATGTATGTTGGTTGTGCCACCACAGTGTGCCAAGCATGGCTCTAAACCTGGGGACACCGATGACCCACGTCCCGGTGCTTGGGGAACTCATGTTCCAGGCCAGAGAGGTAGGCCAGAAACATGTAGACAAGTGGGTGAGATAACCTCACATCCTGGGTGGATGCTGTGCAGCAGACAGTACGGGGTGCCATGATGAGGAGACTCTGGGGAGGGGACACTGGAGACTCAGGGACACTTGTGGAGATGTGAGGGGTGGTGTTGTGTCATCCTTGTTGCCAGTGACAACTTGAGACCCCAGAGTAAGTCAGGGATCACTAAACCCCGGCTGACACCCCACTTCTCGACAGGCATTTCCCCAGTTGAGCCGGGGCTCCTGGCCAGTATATTTTCTTGGGTGTGGATGTCCCTCCTGTCCCCAACCACCCAAGTAGTTTGCAAATTTTATATCCAGACAGTGATGGTTTCAGCTGGCAATAATTTAAACCTCTTCTTCCCCAGAGTCATGGTTCTTCCAAAACTCTGGGGTCCAGCTGGCAGACGTGGGAGTTGATTGATGCCCATCGAGCGCCCACCTCTGGCTCCGGGTCGCCCCTCCCCACTCACTCGTTCCCTCAATGAATGACCCCCACACTGTGCAGGGCTTGCGTTTCTAAGGGTCCACACTATAAGGAATAGCATAGACTCAGGAGGTGGGAATTCATCCCCTGGAGCCCGATAGAACAAGGCCGTGGTAGGAATATCACAGTTTGGGGCGCCATCTCCCTAGGATTCCGGGAGAAACAAGTTGCCGCTTTGGCGGGGTCCCAGTTGGATGGAGAGCCTTTAGCGGTGTCCCTCTGACGGTGCTCCTGGGGCGTGGGTGTCGGACACTGTGACAACGGGCAGAGATTCTGACCCCACACAAGTCTCAGAGAGTCTGTGGCCAGGCTGGGGAGGGGCCCATGGGAGGTTGTGTTGTGTCTCAAATTCTCAACCTCTGAGCCCTTGACACATATCCTCCACCACAGTCTTTTCCTCAGTCCCTCCCGTAGCTCACCATCAGCAGAGCGCCCCTCTCCTGTCGGAAAACCTTCTCCGCGAGCCTTCATTCCCAGTGAGGGGCACACGGTGGCTGGAGCCTCAGGCCTGACATTCACACAGCACCTCACGTCCGTGATGAGAACTTTCAGGCAGCTCATACTATTTTCTCAAGGGAAGTGGTACCTGCACTGAGGGGTAGATCCCAGAGGTGGCTCCCCGCAGGGCTGAGGGGCCATGGCGTGCCACAAAGATGCTGCCCACCTCCCCGCCTGACAAGACAGCTCCCTGAGCTAGGGGTATCCTCCCCTTGAGGCAACAATGCTGAGGGCTGGAAGTCTCCTCAAGGCGGGGGTGGCGGGGAGAAGGGGAGAGAAAGAGAGTAGATGGAGAGGCAAAGAAGGAGGGAGAGAAGGAAGCAGGATTCAGCTTGAAGCCAGCCGCCAAGACCTTCCCTGATATGACGGTTAATTTTATGCATCAACTTGCCTGGGTCTGGGGTGCCGGGAAATGTGGTTAAACATTATTTCCCGGTGTGACCGCAAGGGTGTCTCCCGATGGGAATAGATTACATCTGCAGACTGAGTACAGCAGAGGGTGGTCCCCAGTGTGGGTGGGCAGCATCCAATCTGTTGGGGAGTCTGAACAGAATAAAAAGGTTTAGGAAGGGAGAATTACCCCCCCCACCGTTCACTGTCTGCCTGACTGCTTGAGCTGAGTCTTTTCCTGCCCTCGGTCTGGAACCTAGACTAGCAGCTGTCTTGGTTCTCAGGCCTTTGGACTCAGACTGGAGCTACACCACTGGCTGGCCTTGGGTCTCCAGCTGGTTACCTGCACGTAGTGGGACTTCTCAGCTTCCATACTTACGTGAGCCAATCCCTTATAATCTAGATGGATGGATGGATGGATGGATGGATGGACGGACAGACAGTAATAGATAAGTAATAGATATATAGAATACATATGTCCTGTGGGTTCTGTTTCTCTGCAGAGCCCTGGCTAATACATCCAACTCTCCATTCTTGAGTTTACCCGCTACTCTTCCGCGGGATCTCATTTATATCTTTCACAGTGCTTGTCTCTACCTGCAATTACAGTTCTGTCTCCTTGTGTGTTTTGTGCCCCCCCCCCCCGGAAGAATCGAGGCCAAGCGAGCTGGGGACTCTGTCTTCTTACTCAACGCACCCCGCACACCGCCCAGACCAGTGCTTGGCCCTTTGCAAGCACTCAGTCGGTCTATGTGGTCACAGAGATGGCAGGGAGCAAGGGAACAAGGACACAGAAGGAATATATTGTGAGAAACAATGGAGAGGTGTTTCCCAGCAACACCCCAGGGGCTTCTCTTGAGCCCCAGCTACGTCTCAGTCTCCAGCAGGGTCTGAGGCTGCGGACACTGTCACCTGGTATCAACCCGCGGGGCTCGTGACATGGTTTCGTATTATCTCTGCCCCCACGTGCCATCTTGCACATCCAGGAAAGCAGTGCCTGTCGCCACCTGTGCTCCCGAGAACTATCACACACACCCTAAGGCCACTGAGGGAGGGACGTTTCTCAGAGGCCAAGTACGGCTTAGTTGCTTTTTTTGGTTTGGTTTGGTTTTTAACACTTTGTTGGTCCAGTGCAACCTGCTTTTTGGAATCCTGGCCTGGAAGACAGTTGCTGCAAGTTCTGGAGATGACAAGTCCGCACCGGGGCCAGCACAGAGACGGGGCCAGGCATTAATGGGCGGAGGAGGGACTGGAACTGGGGGGCCGGGGAAGGAGGACAATTGGTTGTATTTCAGGGGGCAGAGTGACGGGGCGTAGAGGCCCTCCAGGCTGTACACATCGACCCACAGTCCTTCCTCCACGAGTTGCTTCCTGAAGCTGAGGATGAGGGTGAGTCCCGCCGGCCAAAGCCTTCCTCACCTGCATCCAAATACGGCATCCAAATACGAACCCCGGTTGGCCTGAGCTTTTCCCTCCGAGCCCCTGTAGCCAAATGGGGGTTTGTTCTCCCCACCTCCCCAAGCTGCTGAAACCCAGTACAGCAGCAGAAACCCCGCTCCAGGGACAGGGCCCTGGACACAGGTCCCCATCCGAGCCGCTGCATCCCGCGGGGAGGAGGAGGCCGCTGCTCCGTCCAGGCCAGAGAACAGGTGCACAAACCAGCGGGGCGGTGGGAACCGCAAGCGTCTACACCGCCTGACTTGGTGTTCGGTCATCAGCGGGGAAGCCTGACGGGCCGTCTCCTCCCCCATTCTCGCATCTCAGGCGGGGAGGCAGGTCCCCCCTGAAATCCTTCCTGGGCTCCTCCTGGCAGGTTCTAAACTCTGAGATGGAAGGTCCCAGAGGGCGCCCAGGGGGCGTGGCCTATGCGTGCCGGGGCGTGGCCGGGGGCGTGGCCACGGGCAGGCCAGGTGCATGGCCAGGGGCAGGGGCTTCTCTGGGCCCTCGGGCCCCGGGGGTTGACTCCTTCTAGCTTCCCGCTTCCCCTCTTCCCTCTCCGCCTGGAGAGGAGCCGGGCCTGGGCTCCGGCAAGCCAGGAAGGGAGGGCGCGCCTCAGTCGTCCTCATCCTCGTCCTCGTCTTCCGTGTCCTTGTTGGGCGCGCACCTCTGGAAACACTGCACCACGGTGGCCAAGAAGAAGCTGGAGATGATGGCAGCAATGGACACGGCCACCCCGGAGAAGATGATGATGAACAGGTCCGTGAGCGACAGGCTGAACCTGCATTCGCTGAAGCTGGCCTCGGACAGCTCATGCAGGAATATCCTCCTGTTCCCCAGGGGCAGGGAGCACTGGATTTCCTCGCGGCCTGTTGAAAAAGCAGGCGGGGTGAGAGAAACATCTGCAGGCCCAGCCTAAAAATTGGCAGGGCCAGGGTTTGCAAAGTGCAGAGTGGGAGCATCCCCCCTCCCCAGAGCAAAAGGGGGGGTGGTTATAATGGAATTTAAGCTTTTTTAAAAGCCCCATGAGGAATCCCCATGGGAAAATCAGAAGGCCTTGGTCTCCCTCGCCCTGCTCTACGGTATGGAACTGGGTTTTGAACCACTTCGTGGCGATGCAAGAGGAGATTCAGGGTCAGAGCTTCTGTAGACCTTGATCCAGACCGGGGTACCACCTGGCCCAGGGAGCAGGGAGGTCAATGGAAGGGGCAGGGGGAAGTGCCCATGGATGAAACTCACCCCATTTTGGAGTGCCACCACCTTCAAAGCCAGATGCTCTTCTCCTTGTCCTCAGGGCAAAAGTGAACACAGCGCTGGAGCAACTCCACCACTCTAAAAGGGTTTTCCCTCCACAGGAGCCAGGAAAATGAGCTCTCTCATTGAAGGAGGTGGCCTTCAAAGAGCAGTTTCCAAAGCTGTGAGGCTTCCTTGAGCTTAGACCAGCTTAGTCTTAGCACTCGTTTATTCATTCAACACACATTTACTGGACACTTTATCTTGTGCCAAGGGATTGGTAACAAATAAGGCAAAAAAAAAAAAGGGCCCTAATCTCAGAGAGTATAAATTCTGGAAGACAGACACACATTCATGCCTTCAACACATGTTTATTGAGTATCTCCTACACATTAGGCCCTGGGGATACAACAGTGAGCTCAACAAAATTCTTGCCCTAATGCAGCTTAGGTGTAGACAATGGATAAGTCGATCAAGAAATACATAAATGTTGGGGCGCCTGAGTGGCCCAGTCGGTTAAACATCCGACTCTTGATTTCAGCTCAGTTTGTGATCTCAGGGTCGGGAGATCGAGCCCCTCGTTGGGCTCCATGCTCGGTGGGATATCTGCTTCTCTCCCCCTCTCTCTGCCCCTTCCCCCTATTGCATGCATACACACGTGTTCCTCTCTCTCTCAAATAAATAAATCTTAAAATGCAAAGATGACACACATTAAGGTAAAACGAGGGGTGTCTGGGAAAGAGGGCCATCTTTAGGTGGGTTGTTCGGGAGGTACCGTTTTAGTAAAGATCTAAAGAATGAAATGGAAGAACATGACTTCCATGACTTCCAGTCATGGAAGAACAATTGAAGCAGAGGAGGCAGGAAGTTGGCAAAGAGCTCAGTGTTCAGAAACACTGTGTAGCCAGGGGCAGGAGAGTGGGCAAAGGAGTGTTAAGTATGAGCCAAGGGGGGACATGTGGACATGGGTTGAGATGAAGCCCAGACTTGCCAGGGTCTCCAAATGAATATCATGAACAGAGACCCCACCTCTAGACCAACCCTGTTATGGATTGAATTGTGCCCCCCGCCCCTGCATTTATATGTTGAAGACCTAACCCCCAGTGTGAGTGTAATTAGAGGCAATAATGGGATAATTAGGTTAAAGGAAGTCAGAAGAGTAGGGCCCTAATCTCAAAGGACTGGTGTCCTCCCAAGAAGAGGAAGAAACAATCCAAAGATGGATCTCTCTCTCTCTCTCTCTCTCTCTCTCTCTCTGCAGGTGCACAGAGGTGAGGCCATGGAAGGACTCCAGGACATGAACAAAAGATAAACTTGTATGAGTAGTCAGCCCCCAAAGGCTGTTTGTTACCAAGTGTAATCTACATACCCTGACTGATACACAGTATGAACTGTGTACAAAGTCAAGTTACTTCCATGATTTCACAAACTTAACATATAAGAAAATGTGTCATTTTAAAATGCATAAAGAGATTTTGCATAAAGAGATAAAATGCATAAAGAGATTCTGTTTCTGATCTGGAAGAGGAGAGAAAGACAAAGCAGTAGAAACTAGCATCCGTATTGCACTTAGTACGTGTGAACTCTATTCCAAGTGCTACAAACATACCAACTCTTCATTCTTGCCACAACTTCATGAGGTAGGTAGTACTAGCATGCCCATTTTATGGATGAGAAAACTGAAGCACAGAGAGTTTTCATAGCTTGCCTTCAGCGCCACAGCTTCCTGGAAACATGAGGACACCATTTTGACGTGAAGCTCAGCTGCCTACAATCTCTGCTTCCCTTTGGCTTCCTTTCAACTTTTAGGAAAACCCGCAGTTGCTCCCTTTGTCAGGGCTTCCAGGTTTCAAAGAGCTGGCCCTCCATCCATCTCCAGAATTATCTGAAAGTCAGAATGATCTCTTCACACCTCACAAGGGAGCTGGCTTCCGTCCTGGGAAGAGCAGCCTTGCTGATTGCCCAGCAAGCCTGAAACTACCCTTTGGGTCTTTATTTGTATGTCTTTCCTCCTCCAGCTCAGAAGAAGAGGCTTCCTCCTTCCTTCTGTCCTGGCCTATCTTTTCTGTGATGTACGGCCAAACCCGCTGATGCTGTCCTCCCTGTGGAAGCCGTTGCCATGGCAACCAGACTGGGAGCCCTCCTCTCCCGGATCTGGTGCCTACCTCACAAATCCCGGGAATGAGCTGGACGAGAGCTCTGCATGGTTCTCCAGTTTATGCTGGGCTCGTCTTTGACTTTCTTAAAGAAGCCCAACTTTCATTGACTACTTATGAGCCTTTTAAATGCATCTGAACAGAATTAGGAGAACTTGAAGACAGAGTCATATTGGGGTTCCCTTGGGCTTCCCTTGTTTTCTTCAATGGAAAGTGGACAAATCAATTGACCAGCCTCCTCTAAACACCGCCCCTGCCCACAGCCAGGGATGTTATGAACATAAACGAGATGAATTCCAATGAAGCACAGGCCATTCCTGACTGCAAGATATTTGCAATCTTCAGACCTGTACCAAGTCACTACTATTGCCGGGAGAACCTCCCTAGCGGTTCTTGCCTTTGATAAGCTGTAGTCCCTGGAAAACACCCACAACGCAACAACACAAGCTCACAGAGCCTGTCGTTTAAATCCAACCTCTGCTCGCCAAGACTCCTTGAGTCCATTCCAATTTCCACAGTGGTCTTTTTTTTTTTTTTTTAAAGTGATTTTTTTTTTTTTAGATTTTATTTATTTATTAGTTAGAGAGAGAGCAAGCGAGCACAGGCAGACAGAGAGGCAGGCAGAGGCAGAGGCAGAGGGAGAGGCAGAGGGAGAAGCAGGCTCCCTGCCGAGCAAGGAGCCCGATGTGGGACTCGATCCCAGGACGCTGGGATCATGACCTGAGCCGAAGGCAGCCGCTTAACCCACTGAGCCACCCAGGCGTCCCTCTTTTTTTTTTCTTTTTTAACATATGTACAAAGTGACACTTCTGGAGAATGTCATCCCATATTTCTCTGCAGCTAGAAGAAACAGGCTTCTTTGCAAAGCACCGCACACCAGCGCACCAGTAGTGGGAGACTCTGGAACCACACTTGGAGCTAGCACGATGAGATACACGGTCTTAATGGGTTTTCGTAGCTCACAGAAGGCACAGAAATAAGAACAGTTGGACAAAGAGTGTCAGCCGGGCAGACAAGGCTCAGCAGAGGGGGCAGGGCGCCGCTGCTCACGTCCCAGGCTGGCTGCAGAACTCCGAAGTCAGGACAACCTGACCTTGGGTATCTCTCCTCTCCTGCACGATCTTACTCGAGACTAGAGTTTCTCACCCTTGCCAGTACTGATGTCTTGCGTCAGTTAAGTGTTGTGGGAGGGCAATCCGATGTGGGGCAGAAGGTTTACCAGCATTCCTGCACCCAGTAGGACCATCACAAATGTCTCCTGGCAGTGCCACGTGGGGCGAGGGCAATAAAGCCCTCCTGGTTGAGAACTTTAGGGGAAGCTCCCGGCAAAGGAAGTTACCTCTATGGCAGGACCACTCTTGGTGACTGAACTTAGTTATTAAGTAGCTTTGTTTGATTTGTGCATTAAACCCAACTGGTGAGGTTTTATGCTAGAAGCTGTGACGGACACAAAAAAGGAAGCAGAGGACGGAAAGAGGGAGGGAGTGAAGGAAGAAGAGAAAGAAGAGATTCTCTGGCCTGAGAATCTTCCGTCTAATGGGAGGGGCACTAGGGCAGGACCAGTGGAAGGGGGGGGGCAGGGCATGGGCACATGAGGGGAGGGAGGGAGTCCCTGGATGTCCCTGCTTGATCTGGAATGTTCTCCCTCCCTTCCTGACCCCCATCTCCTCAGCTGTCTGAGCTAAGGTCAGCGAACAAAAGACAACACTGATACAGCACTTTGAGTGTGCTGGGCACTGCTTTTAGGTCTTTACGCATATTAGGTAATTCTATCCTCACGCCAGCCCGATGAGGAGCCTGCTACCACTATCCCCATTTAACAGATGATCCAAACAAGGAACAGAGACATTAGATAACTTGTCTAAGGCCACACAGCTGGGGAATTACCGAGCTGAGACTGACCCCAGCCAGCCTGGCTCAAGTCCCTACTCTGACCACCAGCCGGCCCACCTGGACCCCCAGGGCTGCCCACACTCACCCAGAATCTCACAACAAGCTCCTTTCATGCAGACCATCTTTTAAAGAGATGCTCTAGAACTCTCCCACAACTCTCCTGTCTCCAGCCCTGATCTAGACGGACCGCAGAGGTCTCTCTTGTCAGGAGCACGGTTCTCAGTGCAGAGGTGCAGGGAGGCCCCACCCCGCCCCCCACTGGCCTGGTGATGGTGTTGTGAGAATGACTGAAGGGGACATCTGGAAACTTACCGTGGCTCCTGGCCACCATTTGTGCTTAAAAAACAGTGCTCATTTTTATTCAGATTTTTAAGGTTTCAAATTGCACCCACCTGACTCCAGACATCTGAGGAGGCTCCCTGTATTAGTCAGGGTTCTCCAGAGACACAACCAAGAGTGTGTGTGTGTGTGTGTGTGTGTGTGTGTGTGTGTGTGTGTGGAATCGGCTCACACGATTATGGAGGGTAAGTCCCAAGATCTGCACCCAGTAAGCTGGAGATCCCGAGAGCTGATGGGGTACTTCCTGGCTGAATACTGGCAGGCTCAACACCCAGGAAGCCAATGTTTCAGTTTGAGTCCAAAGGCAAGAACCGATATCCCAGCTCAAGGCCCTCAGGCAGGAGGAGCTCTCCCTTACTCACAGGAAAGTCAGTTTTGTTTCGTTCTAATCAACTGATTAGATGAGGCCCACCCACACTGGGGAGGGGACTCTGCTCCTCCCAGCCTATGATTCAAATGTTCATTTCATCCAAAGACACCTCAGAGGCGGACAATGTCTGCCTAAGTGCCCACACTGTCAAAAATCCACCGTCACCGTGCTCTTCATGCTTCTCTGCAGCAGCAAGAGGGGCATTTTTTAATTATATGGGTCTAGCATGAAAACTCAAAAGAAACTGTCTTCTTTCCTCTGCTTGCTTGGAATGCCTGAAGAGAGGCAGAAAGAGCTCGGAGCAAAAGCAGGATTCAGCAGTGTGGAAAATGGACGATCTGCATGTTGAGAACCATTCTCTGACCACAGAGAAGGTGGCTTCTCCCCCTTCTCCGCCATCTTCCCTCCAAACTCCTCTACTTCCTCCACTCTCTCTCTCCTTCTCTTTCTTTCTCTGCATCTTTTTTTTTAAGATTTATTTATTTAATTTAGAGAAAGAAAGAGAGAGAGAGAACACATGCAAGAGAAGAAGCTGAGGGAGGGGGAGAGAGAATCCTCACCCAGACCTCCTCAGTGAGACTCCCCCAGTGGGACCCCCCCAGTGAGCACAGAGCCCCACACAGGGGCTTCATCTCTTGACCCTGAGACCATGACAAGAGCTGAAATCAAGAGTCCGCTACCCAACTGACTGAGCCACCCAGAGGACCCACATCCATGGTCTTTCTATTGCGATAAAACATACAGGACATAGAGCGTACTGCCTTAATTGTTTTTAAGTGTGCAGTTTGGTGTCATGTAGTTACAACGTTGTACAGTCATCACCACTATCATTTTTAGAACCTTCTCATCCCCTAAACTCTGTACCTGTTAAAGAATAACTCCCCTCGCCCATCCCCAGCCTCTGCTAACCACTGTCCTACTTTCTGTCTCTATGAACTTGGCTACTCAGAGAGGTGAAACCATACACTATGTATCCTTTTGTGACTGGCTTCTTTAACCAGGCAGGATGTTTTTAAGGTCCCTCCATGGCTGTAACATGTATGGAAATTTCCCTCCTTTTAAAGCTGAATGATACTCCATGGAGTGGATACACCACATTTTACATCTCCCTTTGTTGGCTGGTGCAACACTTGGGTTGTTTCCACTGCACACACGGCGCATGGCTATTGTGAATACTTCTGTTATAAACATTGGCATGTAAGTATCTGTTGAAATCTCCACCTGCAGTTCTGGATACCCAGAAGCGGAACTGCTTGGTCATATGGTGATTCTATGTTTAACTTCGAGGGACCTCCCTACTGTGTTCCACAGTGGCTGTGCCCCATTTTACATTCCTGCCAGCTCCACACAAGGGATTGGATGTCTCCATATCTTTGCCCACGCTTGTTAGGTCACATTAAAAAGATAATAATAAGGCCCATCCTAAGGTGTGCAAAGTACTATCTCATTTTTTGTGGGTGCGATTTTGATTTGCATTTCTCTAATGACTAATGACTCGAGCATCTTTTCATGTGTTTACTGGCTTGCTCCTTCTTTTTAAATAAATGCCATCATCTCCTTAAAAGCCGGCATGTGACCTTTCTTCAGGGATTTGCAGCCACATTGCAAAGAGCTGGTCCCTAGGGATTCAACACTTGGGAGGAGAGCAGGGCTGGAAGAGCCCAGGGGAGACACACTGGGAAGATTTCTGAAAAGAATGAATATGCGAATCTCCCAACTCAGTATAATCCACCTACGATGCCCTGAGCCCTCACCCATGCCCTAAAGCGGGAAGGGTGGGCATGTCCATGTGGGGCCTGTGTACCGAGCACCTGCTGGGTTCAGATATAGTGTGCGCCCCTTAGCGCCCGTCATTTATCACTTACATCATCTGGGAGGTGAGCAACACGATGCTCAACTCCTAGCTGAAGAAATGGGCCTCAGAAATCTTTGGCAATTCACATGCTATTCAATGGTAAAGCCAGAATTCAAGCTGCACTCAACTCGATCTGTTTTACTCTGAAGCCCATGTTTCCTCTGTCTGCCCATGTTGTCTGTAGCACCGAAGAAAGTGACATCCCTGGCCCCAGGACATTTACAACCTAGCAGAGGAACCAAACCTAAAATACATGAGGCCACTGGAAAGGAAGATAATGCACAGATCTACAGGACTTCACAAATTTAGAGAATGAAGAGACAGGGTGTCTGGAAGGTCTAGTGCGTTCTCAACAACATTTATGGAATGAATGAATAGCTTTGAGTTTGGAGGATTATTCAAGTGGAATGAGAAAGGCCTTGCAGGCAAGAGGCACAGGTGGAATCCGAAAGCGAGGGTGGGTGTTAGATGCGCCTCCAGGACTAGGACAGCACCCCCTAGCGACGGTATCATCCCAAAGGATGGTCCCTGGCGGATTTCGGATGGGCTCAGTGTGGAGTCACCAGAGAATCATGGCCAGAAACTGAGAATTTGAATTAAGACATTAAAACAAAATTTTTGTTGTTGTTTTTTTGGTCAGTGCAATGTGGTTGTCCTTAAAGAATCTTTTAAAATCCCATTAAAATCAGGAGCTGAAGCAGCATTTTCACATGGACACAATTGTCGGGCTGCTGTAATGAGACAGGACACATGCCGTGAGCCTCTTCACTCATCGTCCCCCGCCTGACTCCTGTGCAAGCATCGGAGTGTGCAGCCCCTGGGTGGTGGCTTCTGCCTGTCCTGCGTCCCAGACACAGCCCGGAGTGAGGGGCATGGCCAGAGTTGGGGCCAAGACTCTCTACCCATGACAGAGATCTCTTGAGAGCCTACAGTCTAGAGCTGTGGTCCTCAGGCTTTGGATGTTATATGCTGGTAAAGAAAAAGAGAGAGAGAGAGACAGAAAGAAAAAGAAGAGAGAAAAGGAAAGGGAGAAAGGGAGGGAGGGGAGAGGAGAGGAGAGGAGAGGAGAGGGGAGAGGAGGGGAGGAGCGGGGAGGGGAGAGAAGGGAAGGAGAGGGAAGGAAAAGGAAAAGAAACAGAGAGACTGACATAGGACTACAGCTTAAAACTTTGTCCCGTAAGGACATTCGAAATACACACCATCATCATCATCATCAACAACATTTATAAGAGGAATTTTTGTATGCCATTAAAGTTAGGACATGCAGGGGCACCTGGGTGGCTCAGTGGGTTGAGCCTCTGCCTTCGGCTCAGGTCATGATCCTGGGGTCCTGGGATCGAGCCCCATGTTGGGCTCCCTGCTCGGCGGGGAGCCTGCTTCTCCCTCTCCCTCTCCCCCTGCTCATGTGCTCTCTCTCTCTCTCAAATAAATGAATAAAATCTTTAAAAAAAAAAAGTTAGGACGTGGAGGATAAGATGAGAAGGGAAAACACTTAAGAACCACTCAGGACGCTGCCCTCACTGTCTTCCCTTTGGAAGGGCCTGTGGATGCCTGGACAGATGACCCCAGATCTGGGGCCGCCTTGGGGGGCACTGTCGTACAATGTACTTCCCATCCCACCTGGAGCAATTCCCGGGGGTGTCATGTCCTTATTCCTCAAGAGTAGACGTCTGCAAACAACAGCTCTGGGGCCACACCCCTCTTGCTCTGCCCCCCCACACACACCATATATTTTTGGGAGTAAAGTCACACTGGAAGACGGCCGGGCCCATTGGTTTCCACGTGCTTGTAGGCGGCTTTTCCACTATACTGATAGATTTGAGTAGTTACAAATCCTAAAAGATTTGCCATCTGGCCCTTTTGAGGAAGTTTGTCAATCCCTTTTCAAAACTCAGGAAACTCCTCCTACGGGAAGTCTGCCCTGAATGCTACCTACGTTCCCCCTTCCCCTGAGTCAGGCTTCTCCTTCCTGAACCTCCATACATCCTCCACAGAGTGGGGAGCCCTGCCTACCATGTCTGCACCCACAGCTCCCAGCTTAGAGCCTGGCACACGGCGCACAAATATCACAAAAACCGAGGAAATCCAGAACAGGTCAGAAATGTCTGGGTGGGAAGGGTCCCAGCGTGTGGTGCCCAGCCAGGGTCTGGAAGGCGGGCTGCGGATCTGTCAGAAAACTGATCAGAAGCCACTCACTTGTTTGAGATGAGGCCGCGGGGGCTGTCAGTCAAACACGCAGGTGTGTGGTGGGCAGCACTTTTCAACGCTGGGGTCTGGAAACATTAACTTAAGAGGTTCTTAGTGGCAAAAAATGTTGGAAGCTACCCATTTTGATGACTTTTCACCCCTCTTCAGTGAAGTGCATTCAAAGATGTGAACTCCTCCTACTTCTTACAAATGTGGGGTTCCACAGACAACCCCCCAATCCTCCCTTCATTAGCCACAAGTGTTTTACAGAAAAACTTAAATTCCATCATTCTTCAGCTTAGCATCCCTCCCTTCCAAACGTCTTCATCCTCCTCAAAATGCAATCCA
>ML107081.1:39324-56194 GCA_003697995.1 Taxidea taxus jeffersonii | reverse complement strand
GCACCACGCGGTGCTGCCGAGTCCGCGCCTTTGCTGCCAGTTGCGATGGTGATAACGCAGCCTCGCTCAGACGGGTCACAAGTCTTTGCCAAGATAGCGTTCGGGCGCCTCGCACAGGCGGCGGCTCCACAGTCACCACCCACCCCCGCCCCCGGGGTCAGCAGAGTCCTTCTGAGGCTCGTGGACGGACAAAAAGGTTTTTCACTTTACCAGCAAATATTAGTCTGTAACTTCACTTTTTACAAGGAACTGCTATACACGAAGAACTTTTAAATGATGATTAAGGGTTAATAAAATTGGTATAAGAAATAGTTTTATAAAATACAACCATTTCCGGTGTCCACGTTGTCATGTCATAAGGTCCACCAGGAGGGATTTATATCTAGCGGGCGTACGGCTCTCCATTCTGTTGCTATCCCGGAGCTTCAAGCACACTCTGACTCACTCACCCACGCACTCATATATGAACGCCGCACACATGCACACCGCACACTCGTGTATGCATGCCACGCCCGTGCACACCACACACATATGCACACACATTCCACGCCCGTGCACACACGCCCACATGTGCGCACGCTTGTGCACGCACCACACATGTGCACGTGCCCGTGCACATCGCACACACACACATGTGCGCGCACCCCACACAGCAATGTGCACATGCACACAAGCACAGAGCACACACTTGCACACATAGGCACATGCATGCACGCCACACACGTGTACACACGTGTGCATGCCACACACGTATGCGCGGCACACACCGGCCCATGTAACAAGCATGTGTGGCTGAAGCACAGGCGTGTCCGTGTGTGCGGGTCATGCACTGTGCGGGCACCACACCCGACTGCTTCTTCCCTACTTTGTTTCTCTTCCTGTGACGCAGGCCCTCCTGTGTGTCCGTGCATCGCTTCTCCGTCTCTCCTAATACTGACGGCGCCTGGCTGACCGGCCACTCTCCGTCTTCATAACTCATGGCTGCAAAGCCAGCTAAGCAATGGGGTCTTTTTAATACCCCTTCTGGCACTGTGTAGGCGGTGTTGTTTTTTCATCGGAAAAACAACAAGAACATCACTCAACCGATGACCGCTGAACAAGCAAGTGTCCGCTCCTGAGCCCCTGCCTCGCGCAGCAGCCCCGCACCCCAGCCCTGGGCAGGGGCCAGTCCTGCCTCCTGAGGGCTGCTTCCACGGCAGGCTCAGACTGGGACCCCAGACCAGGACCCTCCTTGCGTCCTCAGGACCGTGCCTCCCTCTCAAAGTGGGCCCTCTCTGGGAGGATGCGGCTCGACCCCCACGGGTCCTCACACCCCCACCTGCCCATTGTACTCATGAAAACGAACAAAAATCAGATTTCTTCTTGTTCGGAAGATTTGTTGAGAATCCTAGGACGGGGTTTACTGAGAGACGACGTGGGAGCTGCCAGGTGAACTTCGGGCCCCTTCTCTGGCCGTGAAGACCGAGCGGACACTAAGGAAGGAGGCGGATGCCGAGAGACCCCCCTCCTGCCGCCTGCAGCCGTCTCTCGAGGACCGTGAGACTCACCTTCGAGGTCCAGATTGGGGGTTCTCTCCTGTGCCCCACGGATGGAGCCAGCACACACCACGGAAGCCAGCCGGAGAAAGGCGAAAGCGCGGGCTCCGTCGCGAGGGAGAGGGGCTGCGTCCTGAGCCCCGAGTCGTGTGCGCGGAGGCCTAACTCACGGCGTGACGTCGGGCCCCTCACTCCCCACCGTCAACCTGCGAAGCCGTAACTACTCGTGCCGCCTTCTTCTTACAGATGAGAAGACGGACTCCCTCGTTGTTTGCGGTGACGAGGGAATTGGGAGTCCGAGTGGTGAGAAGGGAGGACACACCTCCAGGTGTGGCATCAAAACGTCACCCTCGTTTGCAGATTCGCTGCGCAGGTGTGAGCGGGAGCCTGCGGGGCCAGCGGCTTTACCGACACTCACCCCAGGGCAGTCATGAAGCGTCATAGAAACACATCGGAGACGAGGCTGTAAGTCACGAACGTCCCCGCACCAGCAGCTGGACGGCTCCAGTCCGGGCTGATGGGGGCTGGACGCCTGCAAGGACAGCTGCTTCCAGGGGAGCCCCCGAGAGAGGGGAGAGCCTCCCACACACCCTCCACCGCCTCGCAGCGCCCGCTCTGGGCGGGCCGGGGACCCCACCGCGCCACCGGCCCCAACCTCTGGATTTAGAAATCGAACGTTACCTTCAGAAATACCCATTGACACCAGAAAGTCTTGCTTGCCGATTTCAAGCATGGACTCACTTCACTCTCCCTGTGTTTCAAAGACAATCACTGGAGCATCATTTTAAGCAAAGGAATTGAACGATCGGCCAGGAGTTTCTGTTATTTTATTGCTGAACTCCCAGAAGATTTAGGAAAGGACTTGAGGAATACAGATATGACTTCCACAGTTTTATTTCGGGAACGGGTCTATTTGGGCAAGTAGAAGACACCTGTGTGTAAGTTACAGGCAAGAGGGAGGGGCGTGATGAGCTCAGCTGGCTTAGTAGGTCCGTATTCCAATCACTCCCCGGAAACGGGACGGCGGACCGGCTGCTGGCCTGGGAGGCTCCCCCGGAGGGCAGTGGGCGGAGATGCGGGACTTGAAGAGGGCCAGGGGTGACGGGGTGCTCCTGCCAGCCAGTACAGTGATTCTGAGCCACAGGCAAGCTGGAGCCCCGGGGTCACCCAGCCGGGAGAGAGGAGCACAGGGGAGAACAGTGAGCGTCCGTGAGGGCGGAGGACAGACCCTCGCCCCCCCGAGGTCATCCCCCGTTGTTCTGCGCTGTGCAAACCGCTTTGTCCTGGCACTTGGAGGACACCTGTCACCTGTGGGCTCCCGGGGTGGGTCTCTGTTCCTGCCACAAACGAGTCCCCGTGAGATAGGGGTGCATTGGAGGTTCCCCAGAATAACGGCTTTCCCGGTGAGTGCTCGCTCTTCACGCAGGCTTCAGAAGGCAGGTAAGTGTGAGGCGCAGGCGTGAGCACACACGGGACTAAGAGAAGCCAGGTGCTGGAGCCTCTATGTCACAGTCCACGTGGGAGGGACCTGGAACCAGCGCGAGCAAAAAAACGGACACGTCCTGCTCCACTGTGCTCTGCAAGGATCTCAATGGGACTTGAGCACAGTCGGGTCTGAGCCCTGGAAACCAGCCGCCATCAAAGAGCTGTTGTTGGAACCGCGCATGTGGGAGCAAATAGCCTTGGCCGCCACGCTGTCACGGGGGGATGCGGGGCCACCGGCTCCAGCCAGACGTCCACGCTGGGGTCCTGGGGGCCAGGACTAAGGGCATACCCCCTCTCTCGATGGGAGCCCACGGAGTCTCCTCCAGCACGGTTGTCTCCGTCCAGGACCACAGAGAGTTTTCCTGCGAGGCGCCTTTGCTCGCCTGATGGCCTTGCCTATGACAACCTCCTCTTTCCTTTCGTTTCCTGTTTAGGGGTTTGGAGCCCAGACCTGAGAGCGTAATGGTTGCGTTTGCCCGGAGCCGGATAGTCCCACGAACGGCTGTCATCGAGAGCCATTCAGAAGCAGGGAAAGAATGAACGTGTGTTTTGTCCAGCCTCCTAGACAGCCCCGCGCTGTGCTGCTGGCCAGGGGTGGGAGTGGGGAGAGGGACGCGAGGGCCCCTCCACGCCCGGTCTCGAGGGCAGCTTGTCCCCCCGCTGACGTGGGGACGGTTGATTCCCACCGACGAATGCTTCCCGGGAAAGAGCATTGCCCCCGTGAGCAGCTCTGCGGGTCGTCAGGAGTCTCTCCCCCGTGCTAACTGTGGCGGATGGTATGTTCCTGGGATGGGTTCAGAAACTGTCACGTAAGCACCATCAGTTGAGTGTAGAAGGTCTCACTTATGACCCAAGACCCAACTCCTGTTAAGATCACCGTGTTCCAGCATACTTACCAGTCACGAAGCTCATCGAGATTAGGGCACAGATCTAGATCTAGCATTTGTTCACTTATTCGACAGAGAGAGAGAGCAAGCCAGGTGGAAGCAGCAGCAGAGGGGGAAGCAGGCTCCCCACTGAGCAGAGAGCCCGATGCAGGGCTCGATCCCAGGACCCCGGGATCATGACCTGAGCCGAAGGCAGAGGCTTCACCGACGGAGCCCCCAGAGGCCCCGGGCACATGCACTTTCATAACCCTTTCGGTATCTTCTCTTACTTATCATTTCAAGATGCTACCCTGGGCCAGAGCCCACACGTCTTATTTCTGACCCGGTTAGAGGAGTCACGCAGTTACATTTTGATTATCTTTCTTTGTTAAGAAAAAGACTTTTGAGTCTACATTTGGGACAACATCTCACGCAGACCAACACGAGTGAGAAAACAGACATTTAATACTCATCTGGAATGTTGACCAGCGTCCCCACTGCCAACAGGTAAACGTCCGTGTGTCTACAAGCAGGTGCTCCAGACCACGCGCCTCCCGCTGAGCACGCCCCTGCACCTGTGAGCCCTGGGCACAAGCGCCTTCACTCCCCGAGCGTGCCCTGCACCTGTGAGCCCCCAGTCCCGACACCCCGGCTCCCTCTGCGCTGGTGATCTCCAGGCCACGGATCTGCAGCTCCAGACGCGCAGCGGTCCACTCCAGATGCTTCCTGGGGGAGGGGGCTCTGGCTGTACTAAGTGTAAATGAAGGTTAGGAGAAAGAACAGGAAGGGAAGAAGGAAAAAAGAAGAAAGGAGGGAGAGGAGGAAGGAGGGAGAGGGAAGGAGAGAGGAAGCAAGGAAGGAAGGACGGAGAGAAGGAAGGAAGGAAGGAGGGAGGGAGGGAAGAAGAGAAGGAGGGAGAGAGGGAGAAAGGAGGTAGAGGTGCTTTTATTTTTTTATAGACATATAGACCCTGGGAAGGGTTTAAATCCTGAATTAAGAAAAAAAAATATGTCTGCCAGGTGAAGAAATGATTAGGGCCACTTTGGGCCTGAAACCTACTACCTGGGATTTTCCCTACATCCTGTTCAATGGATTCTGGACTAAATTCCCCGTGGGGCGGGCATCTCCCCCCAGCAGCTCTGCATCACTGTGCGGGGACAGGCAGCTCCGTTCCAACACCATCTGCCTGGGGACACGGCAGCCCCCACAGTCCACAGACAGCCCTCACTTCAGATGCCGAAACCACGTCCCGCCTGTCCCTTGTGCCCGGACCCGCTGGCTGCAAATCAGGGGTCCCCCCAGCCCCCTCCTGGGGCCCCATCTCGACTAATGCACAAGAGTGGCTCACGGGTCTCAGGAAACCAGTTCAGTCACTAAATTACCGGTTTATTACAAAGAATATTAAAGGATAGGAATCAACAGCCAGATGAAGAGATAAACAAGGCAAGGTCCTAGACAAAGGAGCTTCTGTCCCCGGGGAGTTTGGGGGCCACTAAGAGCCTTGAACCTCGGGCTTCTGCCCCCAGAAGCTCCCTGCTCCCGGCCGGGCCCCGCGGAGGCTTTCTGACGCTCCAAGGGCTGGCTGGGCCGTTCACCGCTGGCTGGGTCAGCCTCCAGCCCTGCCCCCCCCAGACCGGGCTCACCCCGGTTCCCTTGGCAACCAGCCCCCCCATCAACACAAACCCTGTCGTGGAGGAAAGGGCTGGATTCAAAGACGGAGACACTCACTGTGTCTCATGACTCCTCGGCCACTTCGGGAGCTGTGGGCAGAGACACCGGGAGGTCAGGTCCACCGGGACAGCCGCAGGGCGGGGAGCTGTGAGGCAGGGGCTGCCGCTGAGTTAGACGGACCTGACCAAACGGACCTGAGGAACAGACTTAGGCCACCTGAAGGACAGACGCGTATTTCTTGTAAGTTCTAAGATCCCACGTGTCTAACCGCGCAGGGCCACGGGCAAGGCCCTGTGTGGGACGCAGGCTGACGTACAGCCGTGCCCTCCCGAAGCACAGACCTGTGTGAACAAAACCACTACGGTTCTGATCGAATCTCCCAGGACAAACTCCCCTGACGAGCCTCGTGGAAAAGCGTGAGGGCCGTGATGCACTCCCCCTCCCCAAGGCCTCGCCCAGCACCCGGGACGGGGTCACCGTGCCCGACAGGTGCCCCTCCCTGGACACTTGCCTCCTATGCTCTCACTCCGGGGACAGAGACGAGCCCTGGCCTGTCGCCCCGAGTCATTCTGCAAGCGTCACTTCCTGCCGGCGCGGTCCCCACACCTTCTGCGGGGTTCAGCTGGGCGGTGGGTGTATTTAACGAGTAACTTATTAGGTGCCTGCCCTGGTGGAGGACCTAATCCTAGGCGGGCGGCCGTGGGGATGGCAGCGCTTCCCAAGTGCCTCCATCAGGTCACAGGAAGCAGCTCTGGAGTTATTGCTGACCCCTCCCAAAAGGTGCTTGATTAATTACCCTGGAAATTAAATTCCTTCTTTGCTCCCCTCCTCCCCCAAAGAAGGCAAGCTCCCTGGCTCCTGGTAATTACCCCCTGGACCTCCGAGCATGAGCGGAATATTAATCACGTTCAGGCCTGGACCCCCGCCAAGGCACGGAGGAGGCTCGACTATGCTGACCCCTCTGAAGCTCTCCGAGGCCCCCGAGGGTTCTGATCCCGCAAGGCCTCCTCCCGGTGGGAGATGTGCTTTGGGAGCCACGTGACGGCCTGGAGCCCACCCGACCCCCATTTTCACGGGAACCTGAGCCCCATCCGCCCCCACCCCTGCCCTCAGGCAGGTCCAGAGGCTCAGGCTTAGACGGACACACGGCCGTGGCTCACGCGGGGTCTCAGTGAGGCTGCTGTTGGGAATGGTGTTCCTCTGTGCCTTATTCCCTGTCACTGGGATGGAGAAATGGGGGGCAGCCTTCCTCCGCGCCTCCCGGGACACGATGTGTCCCACCCCAGGCCTGCCCAGGCAGCACACTCAGAAGGCCCCAGATGCTCGGACAGAGATGGGGGGGGGCGTCCGGACGATGAAACCGGGTAAATTCCCACCAAAGTCACTCCCCTGTGGCGCCGCACGCCCAGCGCAGGCCTGCGGGCTTTGGGGAGCTCTCGTTCCCCGGTCGGGTGAGTTAGTGCATAAACGTTCATGGCAACCGCACCGGAAACGATTCCTTTCACCACATGTAACACAGCAGGAACCAGACTCAGAAGGTAACACAACCACCCATGTGCAGGCGCTGGTGTGTGTGTGTGTACATGTGTGTGTCCTGTGCCTGTGCCGGCGTGTGTGTGTGCATGTGCGTGCATGCAGGTGCCCTGCTGGCATGTGTGCGTGTGTGCGTACGAGTGCGTTCGTGTGTGAGATGCACGTGTGCGTGTGTGCACGCGTGCACCTTGCTGCCGTGTGTTACTTGCGTGTGTGCCTGTGCCTGCTGGCATGTGTGTGTGTGTCTGTGTGTGTGGTCAGAATTACACACCAGGATGGAAGGAAATTCACGATCCTGGCGTAATACTTGAAAGAGGAAGGAGACATGTTTGAGGCATTAATAAACCATGTGTGTAAACAATACATTTATTTTACCTTAAGGGTGTTCAGCTTCACAAAAATAAAGGAAAATAGAGTCAGAAATCCCTTAGGATAGTTCAGAATTCAGTAGTCTGTAGCCCTGAGATCGAGAAAGGTAACGCATGGACACCTTGTTTCTAAGTCACTTTACATTTTGGCTCTTTGTTTTAAATATCTTTCCTTCAAATTATCCCCCTGGGAGTTTGCACAGTTCTGGAGGCTTCACTATGTCAGGGAGGGAGCCTCCAAAGGAAGCCGGGAGTCCATCCTCAGGCGGGACAGGAAGGCAGGGAGCGGCCAGCTGCTTGCAGGGAGGAGCGCACCGAGCTCGGACACCAGGTGCTGCAAGGCTCATGTTCGTCTCGGGTCCCCCTCCTTCCGCTCACACCCCAAGCAAAGTGTGTTTTCTGAAACACAGGAGGATGTGGCCCGTCGGCTTGTGTTTGATGCACATGCGTGTGGTCACCGCCAATGTGGCAAGGGAGAGAACCGCCATGTCCCGTCGAGCTGGGAGAGAGAACACACGTGCACGTTCGGGTATGTATCTGCGTGGGCACACACGGGCACTGTGTTGGTGCCACGAAGAAAGACCAGCACAGCCAGGGTGGGCAGCGACAGGAGCGTGGGTGAAAGACCTAGAGACCACGGCGAGAAGAAGGGTGCTGTGTTCATCAGCAGGACGCGTACGACAGTAAAGACGATAATATTGTCCAAAATCAACGCCAATCAGTAAAGTGATTCTACATTTGCAGAAAGGGAAAAGCCAGACCCAAAATTCACACGGGTTTTGAAGGGACCCCCAAAGCCACGATAGTCCTTGAAGAGAAAAACAAGCTTGGAGGACTCGTTTCCCGAGTTCGAAGCTTACTACAATGCTTACTAACAAAATTAGTGTGGGATGAGAGAAAGACGTATAAGTCAGCATAAACATAACTAATGAAAGCAACGGCACATAAACGAGGGAATAGAAGTGAGAATCCGGAAGCAAACCTGTGCCTCTACGGCCGACTGCTTTTCGACAAGGTGCTACAACCACTCAGTGGGAAGCCGGCAGCCCGGAGGACACGCACTCAGGAGTGCCGCTGTGACCTGAGCCCCACGGTGCACCGATCTCACCCAAGATGGGTCAGAGCTGGGGCACCTGGGGTTGGGGGGCATTCGGCTGAGCGTCTGACTCTTGATCTCGGCTCAGGTCACGACCTCAGGGTCCTGGGATCGAGCCCCATGTCAGGCTCCGAGCTCAGTGGGTCATCGGCTGGACGAGTCTGTCTCCAATGTCCCTCCCTCCACCCCACCCTCCTCTCGCTCACTCTCTCTCTCTCTCGCTCGCTCTCAGATTAATAAATAAAATCTTTAAAACAAAAGACGGAACTTTAGAGTGGACAAAGGACATGAATGGACAGTTCTATATTTCTCCAAAAAAGATGCAGGGATGGACAAAAGGCACATAGAGAGGGGCTCAACACCCTTCATCCTTGGGGAAATACCTTTCCAACTGCGTTACCCCCTAGGACGACCACCGTGGGGGGAGGGGGAACCCCATACGTGTTGGTGGGATGATCAAATGGTACGACCACTTCCAGAACTGGTTTGGTGGCTCTTCAGAAGTTAGTATAGAATCACAAGGTGACCAGCAAGTCAGCTCCCGGGTCGTCACCCCAGACAGCGGGAAACAGGACACTGGAGCAGCTGCTCGTGCATGAACGCCAGCAGCTGCCCGGCGCACGACAGGAAAAGGAGTGGCAGCCCGGGGGGCCTTCCGGCACTTAACGGAGGCTTGGGCTCTATCCGTGCAACAGAACATCACTCGGCCGCAAGAGACGAGCTCTGACACGTGCTGCCTGCGTGAGTCTTGAAAACATGGTGCCTGGTGAGAAAACAGACACACGAGCTCACATGTTGTACGATTCCTTTCCGTGGAACCGGCAGCACGGGTCATCCACGGGTCCGAAGGCAGCGCAGAGGCTGCAGGGGGCTGGGAAGGGGGCGATGGAGAGGGGCCGTGGATGGACAGGCATGGAGGTGCATTAGGGGACACGAACATGTCCGGGAATAAGATAAAGGTCACGGTGGCACAACATTCGAGAGAGCCGAAGGGCACGGACACACTCACTCTAAAATGGTCAATGGCTCATTACGCTACACGGACTGGACAGGTTTTAGGGATGCGTGGCCTGAGCCGCGTGGAAGCTGCGCGTGGCGGGGGCTGGCACAACCGGCCGCGCTCCAGGTGGGAGGAGTGACATCAAGTCCCAACCAGCTGGCAGGTGAATCGTGTGAACAGACAGCAAGGGTCTGAGCGGCAGCTCAGGGGCTGTGGGGCTCTAGACACTCAGGGAGGGGGTTGCCGCGATGGGCTCCCCACATCGTGCCACGAAATTTGTGCCACGGGCAAGCAGCCACTGAAGGTGGCAGCGTTTCTGGTGGCCCTGCACTAGGAGCGCCGCTCTGGAGATGTGCGGAGGGTGGTCTGGGAGGGGGAGCACCGAGGCAGGGGCCAGGGAAGAGGCAGGCCAAGCTCAGGGGGACAGCCAACGGGCCGTGGGAGCCGCCGGGGGCACGGATCCAGGCAGCCGGTCACGAATCTGAGCACGAACATTCAGCATTTCCCAGGCCACGGAGCATGCGGGCTCATGGCAGGTCCCCACGCAGCTGAGGGCCGTGGCTTCCTCATGGGGAACGTGTGTAAGACAACAGGGCCCGTCCCGCCGACACGCGTGGTCAGTGCTCAGTGGGCACGGGCCATCACGGACATCGCGGCGTCTAGAGCAGATGGATTCATGCTCGTCGGGGGGTCGGGGTGGCACACAGGTCAGCTGCTCTGACCACAGACAAGGGCGGGAAAACCTCACCCTTGTCTCCCGTAACGGACAGAGTCTTTCTCCCCTATCCCCACCCCGGGGACGATGGTGAGGAACAGCTTTGTCTCAGTCCCTCCACGCAGGCCAGTAGAATCTGGTAAAGGCTCAGCCTTGGCGAGTACCATCCCTCTGTGGTCCTCCCCGCCACACACCCCATGGCAGCCCCCGCACACCTGGGGAAGGGGCTGGGATGGAAGAGGGTCCACCATCAACTCGCACCTGTCTTGTGCCCCTCTGATGCCCCTGGGCTCTGGCCCTGTCACCTGCCATCTGGATACTGCAACCTGCTCCCCCCAGCCCGGGCCGCCGGACACCCTCCCTCCTCGGCCCTTGCTCCCATCTTCATCCCCTTACCATTCCCCTTTCTGCAGCGAGCCTTCCCCAGCACGCACAGCTGGTCCCCAGCAGCACTGAACTTCACCGGAGAAACCCAGGATTGGCTCCAAGCTGAGTTCCCAGGGTGGTTCTAGTCCTGACTTTTTAAAGGCCTGTTCATTTTTAGGATTTGAGGTTTGCTAATACCCATTTCCTAAGCATCTAGTTGACAATCAGAGCAGGCACGGGGGTGGTGGGGGGCTTCAGCACTCTGAGGAGGGCTGATTTGGTCACACCTGCTCTATCATGGCTGTGGAACTGGTCTGAGGAAGCAGACAGCTTTCTGTGCAAGCGGGGAAGCTCTCCAAGAACAGGGTCTGTGGCCTATTGTTCTTTGTACTATAACACACTTGAAAGTCCAGTGCTTTTTTTTACCAATGAAAAACTTGCATTGTGATATTGTAAGTCGATCTCTTGGCTCTGGTTCTGGCTTTTATTCGGGATGACTGTTAAGGAAGTTAACAGGCAAGCTTTGATTCTTTGTGCCGGGTAAACTCATGGTTATTTACATTGGCACCTGGCAACTGCACCTGCCCCAGCTCCCAGGCAGCAGAAAGCCCTCTGGGTCTTCTGGGCAGAATGAGCCACTGAGCTGAAACTCTACATGGTGGCACGTCCTGTGTCTGCAGAAAGAAACCTTTGGAAATCCGAACACACAGGCACACGTTACAGAAGCCTGGCGTGATGGGTGTCTGTCCCGTACGTTCTTAGGATTCTGGTGCCGTTCAGAGGCAGCAAGATGGGAACCCACTGAAAAATCAGGCTGACGAGTTTAAGGAGAAAAGTCATGTTTTTACACTAAGGAATTAGTGACAAGCTCTTATGAGCACGTTTCCATCGCACGACTGCATTTCTGTGTCTCTCAGCAGCCGGCACTGTGAGGGCACAAGGAGGATGGGAGAACACCAGACGACGTGATTTCAGCCCCAGCCTGGCTGAGCATCAGCCCTGGGCCTCCCAGGACTGTGGAACGGAGAGAGCGGCGGTGACCTGGCTCAAAGTCCCCCCATAGGCTCAGAAGCTACAAGGAACTCAGTGAGCGGCTCCTTGTCAAGGTTTTCACAGAGGCAAGGGACAGCAACCAACAGTCAGCATGTGTGCTGGGCTCAGAGGAGCCCCCGGGCAGGAGCCCCCCACCTGGGGACCAGATTGAGGGTCAGGTGAAAGCACTAGACCCTGTTTCCAGGAAAGAAAATAGCAAAACACACACAGGCACACGCACATGCACACAGAGATGCACGCACACAGACACGCACACGTGTGCACACAAGTGCACACGCACGCACAGGTGCACGTGAACACGCATGCACACAGAGACATGTGCACGAGCAGACACACGCACACATATGCGCATGCGCACAGAGATGCACAGGCACACGCGAACATGCACACTCACACAAGGCATGCACATAAGCACATGGACATCCACACACATGTCTACACACACAAGCACCCGCACACACATGCAGAGGGCCCCAAAGCCCCTGCTCTGTAGGGGGAGCATCCTCCAGTCTGACCTACTCATGGACCAGGGTCAGCATGCTCCGGGTCAGGGCCTATTAACGGCAGAGTCAAGGCAAGATGCGGCTCCCCGAGGCCATGCGCTCGTCTGACGCCACCACCAGGCTCCGGCTCCATGACAGACATGTGCGGGCACCCTGTGTTCCCGGACCTGGGGCCTGAGGAGGACGGCTGGGATGTGCTCCTGGCCCCAAGGCTGGCATTCTAGGGCCGAGTCGCACATGAAGCAAGAACACAGTAAGGAACTTGTAAAAAGCAAAACGGCCAGTTTCCTTGCCCAAAAAAAGCGTTGCGAGCCGTGACTGATCAGCCATTCCCTTACTTGTCTCACAGACAGCAGAAGGAACCCGTCTCCTTCTCCAGGCTCACCTGGAAATCCGTGAGTAAACGGGAAATGCATGACCGGCTTCTGGAAATGAAAATGCATCCCAAGGTCAAGCGGGCCCGTCCCCAGCAGGGAAGATGTGGGGGTGGTCACGCAGGCGGGGCCCCACGGCCCCCAGGAGGGCCGCCAGAGCACCGCTAACTGGCTCTGCGGGAACGGGCCGCCTAGACCCGGGTACGCAGCGAATGTGGGAACTGCGCCGTGTAACCTCGCACTCACGTACGAAGTGGGTGCTCCGTGCCGGACGGAAGTGAGGCCCCGCGGGCCGGGACCAGGGCCTCTGGGAGCAGCGTGGAGGGGACTAGGTAACGCGTCCCGGAGCCGGGGATCTACATGCCGCGTCCCTGTCCGCGTGTCTGCGCAGGCCTCCGTGAGCATCACTCTTCTCAGTTCAAGGGTTGGAGCCAGAAAATCGTCCCACCTGTTTTATGGGATGTTGAAGGAAACTGCCAACAAGATGTTTACGTGCAAGCCTCACGGGTCCTCGGGAGCGTTCCCCGGCCAGGGGCCGGTTTCCTTCAAAGACAGAGGCACCTTGGCCTCGTGCTCGGGGTGGGGTGACGAGCCAACGCCAGCTGAGCCAGCACCTGCCGAGAGAGGCGACAGCCGGCTCCGTGCAGGGCGGACCAGGGCAGCCCAGTGCTGAGGTCAGGGCACCGCTCAGAGCTGGGCGGAAAGTGATGGGCCTTACATGTTTAGAAATAAGACGCAGACCCCCTCAGACCTAAGCAGAGGGGGAGGAGGAGAGCCGGCTGCTGAGCTCAGGCACCCTCCTGCGCAGCGGTGGGCTCCCTCGAGACTGAGCCACCTTCTGACGTCCCGTGACGACCCTCCAGCGGCCCCTCCGAGACAGCCAGACTGTTCACCGGAATCCCTTTCTCGTGACCATTTCAGAACATTGTCCAGCCACACTCACTCCACCAAATCCCTTTCCCAAAAAAAGTGTTTTTAATTTTTTTTTAAATTTGTTTCGGTAACTTTGAAAGGACCCTTGGGCCCATCCTTGCAAGTGGTTCGTCTGAGAAGGTTTCACGACCACTGAAGGCTGCGCTGCACCCCAGCACCCCGTCCCTAACAGATACATCCCTGGCCGGCGGCCGAGGGGTGCTGCGTCCCAGCGGGCTTCGGGGAGAGCCAGGAGCCCTCCCTGCACGCCCCTGCGGCCGCCCACACGTCCACGGTCGCTTCTCATCTTCAGGTAATGTTCTTGCTGCAGACTCTGGCTCTCCAGCGACTGCCCAGATGGCACACGTCCTAGAGCCACCCTGCCTGGAGAGGCGAGGCCAGTGACCTTGAGCAGGTCCAGCCTACGTCAAGGCCTTTATCGGCCTCGGGAGGGATGTGGGGATGGGTTCCCGCCGAGCCCCACCCAACCCTCAGGCGCTTGTGACAGTCATGACCTGGGAGGACTTCGGGAGCTGGCGGACAGGCTTCCCTGGTCCGTTTCCACCCTGAGAGAGCACGTCCCAGAAGACGATCCGCTCCGGGTCGTTGTCTTTGTCACCCTCGGTGACGGCCAGAGACGCAGCAGGAGAAACACACGCGAGCGCGGTCGGCGCATCTGCCCTGCACAGAGTAAGACCTCAAGCAGGACTGCTCGTCTGTTGAGACATTTTTAAAATTGTACTAAATATTTACGAGCATGGAGGGAGAAATAGCAGGACACGGGTCCTAACATGACTCTGAGGCGTGGACAGGAAAGTGCACGCGGGTCCCTCAGCCCCGTGCTTGCCACGCGTGGCCGGTGCGTGCTGGCTGCGATTCCCTCCGAGCCCCCGAGCGGGCAGGTGCGCCCGGGGCCCCAGGGAGAGCAGCGGGGAAGGGAAGCACTGTCTGTTCTGGGAAGAAGCCCAGGAAGACGGGTGCAGGGCTCCCTGTGAGCCCTCGTCCCGACCTCAGAGCCCGGGGCCACGCTGCTCCGTCGCTGGGACGATGCCGCGTACCCTTCGACCACACGCGTGTCCGTGTGACCACGTGCTCTTTTAACCTCGCTGGGCACGGGCAGGGGAGCAAATCCCAGGCTGAGCACATGGGGGCCCAGGTCAGGGCATAACTGGCAGAGCTGGCCGTCCCCACCCTGTGTGGTAAGGGACCCTCAGAAGTCACCAGCCCCCCCGAGGGAGGCACACATACCGACACCCAGATTCCAAAGGCCCCAGCTAGAGCCCTTCAGGGGACGGGGGCCTCAAGCCACGCTGTGCACATCCAGCGTGTCAGGGTCCCCAACGCACTCCCTGCGAGCAGCAGCCGCCCCTCCCCCTGCCTTTCCCACAGAGAGCAGCAGGGGTCCCGTCACCCGTGTCCCTGGGCATGCTCAGTCCCTGGCTTCCTCTTCTCTCTTTGTGACGGGGACAGGCGGTTTCACGAGGACTCGAGCTGAGGACAGAGAATGCGAACAGAGTCCCCATGTAGGGGGCGGGGACAGAATCCTGGATGCGGGGCCAGCGGCTGTCCCAACGCACAGGGTCCTGGGGTGCCTCGGCCATCTCCCCAGGCATCGTAGGCACAGGTGGACGGCTGGCATGGGAGTCCGACATCTCGCTCAGGGATGGCGTCAGGTTCCCTCCCATTTAAGATGCCGTGGAAAGTTTGGAGCATTAATAAAAAAAACACTTGAAAGGCAAATTATTGTTGGGAAACACCATTAAACGGGGACGTTATTACGAATGAGAACATGGGTCCACTTTCGAGGATCTGTCCCTCCCACCTGGAGTGCCGACAGCCTGCCTCAGAGCGGGGGTGGATGGAGCTCATTCGGAAGGACCCGTTAGTGTCCTCTGAGGGGGAGACCCACTCCCGCCCAGACGTCTGTCACTTGTCACCACCTGACCCTGCTGTTAACCACTCGGCTCCTGAGCCCCAGCAGCTGTTTCCAGACTCGTTCTCCTCGAGGCCCTGAACTCGTAAGGCTTGTAACAGAGACACCTCTGTGTTCAGAGACTTCGTCCCTTTGCCAGGACGTGGGGATTAGATGAAGAGGGGAACTCCGGGGCATTCGGAAGAACTCAACAGGAAACACGAAGATAAGGCTGTCAGCCGGTGCCACCTGTCGCATTTGGCTCTCCACTCGCAGGGCCTTAGGGGAAGGCGGAGGGGACAAGCACCCGGCTGAGGCCAGAGGGTGGCGGCCATGGGAGAGGCAGGTGCATGGGGAAAGGGGGACCCGCAGGAGAAGGGCTGGGAGTCTGAGCTCCGAGGGAAAGCACTCCTGTCTCTCCACCAGGACCCCTCCAGCCACACAACAGAGTACAGGGGAAACAGGGCTCTGAAGTCGGGGAGTCTCTAGGTATGGCCCGGCTTCCGCTGTCTGTGGGGCCAAGCGCCTTGTGTGCCCTGGCCGGGAGCAGGAGCCGGCCCCAGAAACCCACAGCGGCAGTGACCAGGGCCTGGCGGGGCCGCCATGTGGAGGGAAGAGTAGGGCAGAATGGGGCGAGCAGTGCAGGTTGGACGCCCATCGCCAGGCGTTCGCCGGACACGACGTGGAGGAGAGGGTCCAGCTAATGTGCAGACTGGGGTTTGGCCGCGTAGGAGAACCGGATCTGGTGTCAAGGTATCAACTAGAGAGAGAGAAGCAGGGTTGGTGGGGGGAGAGGTGGTCGCACGCGGGAAGGAAAGAATAGTCCCGGTGCGGGCAGGCAGGTTCCCACCGGCTGGAGAACACCGGACGCGGGGGACAGAGGAAGCTGCATGCGTCAGGCTGGTCGCGCTGGGGGTGCTGCCCCCAGGGCCGATGCGGGAGAGCCAAGCAGGCGCCGCTTCCGGCCGCACGGGGCGTAGGGACCCCGGGATAATGGGGGGATGCCTCCGTCACACCGTTCCAGGCCTCGCCTCCAGTGACCCCTCCAGGAGCCCCCGAGGTCGGACCGATTCTCCAGACAGGGAGACTGACTTCTGAGGGACCTGCCCAGGCCACACCATTTGTATGGGGGAAAGAGAGGGGACCTTGTTCTCTGACCCCAGAGACTGCCGAGAGCTGGGCTGGGGCTGCCACGCGGGAGAGCAGAGTCAGACAGACACAGACTCCAACCTCCTGACCTCAGCCGGAGGGGTGGGCAGCGGTGGGGGCCTGACCTCGGCCTGGGCGGCTTCTCTGGGGCCAGAAAGTCACAGCAAGGACACAAATGGTGAGACTCCGTCCCTGACCACCTGATGCTCGAGCCTGTGCTGGTGGCCAGGAGCGCAGCGAGACTGCTGTGGGACGCTCGCTGGGTGTAAAGGCAGAGTCCACCCGGGCGTCCGCAGTCACCGGGGCGCGGGCAGGGTCCACCCGGGCGTCCG